>VXAX01000193.1:901466-1005516 GCA_013399835.1 Leptocoma aspasia
ACTTTTTTGTTAACCTTTTGTTGAGCCTAATTTCAACAGATTAGCAAATTTTTTGCACTTCTAGTCTGCGGACTCCTCCTTAGAGAGAGAGAAAGGAACTTCAAAGAGGGACCATCAGTCAGTTTCACCATATGAAACACTGAACTGTTCACTCCTGGGCTGATCCTGTCAATCCCTCCAATACTTAGAGGTCTATTTTATATAAATCTGTTTTCTGTGATAATTTCTAGCAACTTTAAATAATGAGAAAAGGAAATTTTCATCTTCCAAGGAAGACACAAAGCACTTTATTCTAGTTTAAGGAAGCTCTGTGATAAGAAATTTTAGAGCTGCCAACATTTTATGATCTATAGCAGACTTCCTTATTTATAGATTCTGGGAGAGCAAAAAGGTGCATTATGCAGCCCTAATATTAATTATGCAAATAAAGAAATTACAACATGGTTATTGATACTGTGTAAGAGAGACATAAAATGAAATCTTTGAGATCATGTTAAAAATCCTTTCAAAGTGCGTGCATCTCCTGCTCCTGCATCTTCTTTTCCTCTTCCACCAGCTAACAAAGTATTTGAGCAAAGATTCTCAACTGCTGGGTGAAATTCTTGCCATTTGCTATCAGAAGATACATCACAGTCTTCAACTAAAACTATTTAGATGGAAAATTCAGTGCTAGAAACAGTATATGCATCTCTACACAAGGTAGCTTGACAGAATCATCACCTAAGTGAGCAATTTTTGATGAGCAGTGGGAAAGAAAGCAAGCTCTTTCAGGAGATATACTCCCCTTCCATATTTCACTGTGACAATTCCTGGGGACTATTTTGTCTTTTTATTCGGGTTTTTTTTGTTGTTTTTTTTTTGCAGCTGTTCATCCATAAGCTACACCAGACTCTCACTCCATTAGTTTTATTTAATGGTTTATACTTCATCTACCATACCTCTCAAAGGAAGACAAATCAAATAAGTACATTGCTGCTTTAGCATACCAGAAACTACAAAAAAAAAAGGGCTTTGATCAGTTATAAGTAAAATAAAGGTGTTGATATCTCTGTAACGTTAGTACTGAGTTTACAAGCTTTAAAGCACTTACCACTCAATAGCACTCAGCCTTGGCTGATGTTCAGCATTCCACACAGTATTTAGCTCTGGTGGATCTAAGATGACTGCTACAAGATGAGTCTACAGACTAGGGCATTAATGCAGCACTCAAAGGAATTTTGACTATCACAAATTGATTTCTCAACTCAACATTGGTCTAGCAGCACTAACGACATCAATAGATACAGAGAGCATTTTCCTATAGGCATTCAGGAAGTCAGCAAATGTCACAGGAAGCGTATGGATATCAATAAGGTGGCTGGTTGAAACCTGCCAACTCCTATTGCAAGACTCATTCAAAGAGTGGCTTCTCACACACCTCTCTCTTCTGATATTCTGATACCCCAATTAATCCATTCCCAATATACAGATTCAAAGACAAACCTCTCAGGCACGTTTTCCTGGGGTCTCAAAACTTCTGTTTTCCATTAACTGGCAGCCCTGCAACTACAAGTCAAACGCTGTGTGCCCACACCAACTAGGTTACCCAGCTATCACATGCTGTATACTGCACTGCAAATGTGTTTCTACATGCACTTTCTAAGAGTTATTAAGGACTCACATCAGATCATTGTGTGAAGTATGAACTACAGCTTGTCAGAATATTTTTCAAGAGATGTCAGTTCTTAGAGGCTAAGGTATGCCATGGTTGTGTATTAATTAATGGTATTTTTACCGTAAAGGTCAAGAGGGAGTCTGGCATTCAAAATCTTACTAGATCTCATTTTAAAGATCTAACCATATATGTTTCTATATAATTATATTTCCCACATATATTTACAGTAAAAATAAGTTGGGGTTTTTTTGGGTAAACTCTAACTGTGACACTATCTTTGGCTATATCAAAAGATGCAACTGGAACAATATGGCCTCTATCCCCAAAAAGCCTTAGCATAGTGACTTAGAACTGGACGGACATCGCTATAAATTAAATATAACAGATAACAAGAGAGGTCTAGAATGCAGGATAGGTCTAAATTCAAGAAACCCTCCTAAATATTGGCTGAATTAGATTCATGAAACGACACATTTTAATCAACTCCTAGAATGTAGCACTGCTAGAGTCTCAATTATTTTCTTTTACAGTTGCATATACAAAACCAAAAAGTACATGCAATGACCTCTTAGTTTATGAAATTAAGAAGCTAAGTGCCAGAATCTTAACTGTGCTACTTTAATTACTTAAATTTAGAATATTGTGTATGCATGTTCCGATAAAAAATAGCATTTTAAACTAAATTACATGACAATATGAATGCTAAGCAAACCAGATATTTCATCAGAATAACTCTCACTATTTAGCCCATCAATAAGTAAGTGATAAAGGTCCCTCCTTCAGAATACACTGGTGGTTTGCTGTTCTGAGGTACAGAGTTCATTCTCCAGTGTATTGAAGAACAGGACAGCTGGTACCATTATTATTATTAAAACATTAAAGTGCCAGAACAAAATACTTTCTGTAAAAAACACATTATTTTCTCTAAGTTTATGAAAAGAATGGAAACAAATCTTTTTCCAATTAAAATTCAATAAATTCTAATTCATTGAAATAAAAAACTTACACATGTGCTTTCTTAGAGAAAAAGGAGGAATGCAGCGTGTAATATAATACATCTTAATCCCTACATCCTCATAACTAGAAACTATTTGGAACTCACTCTAAGTTGTGACAATAATGGAAAAATCTCAATTCAAATAAACAAAAAAAGTCAGATAAGTTATTAACTGCCTCAGGTTTTTACAGAAAACATCCTCCAAGTATTCTTTGCTTTGTTCCAACTGTTCCCAGCATTCCACCCCAATACTCAAGATGACAACCACATGTATGAAGAGACTGTACTGGTGAATGAAGGAGCTCATGCAGCTCCAATGCAAAAAGGGCTGTATCAGGCGTAAGCAGGGACAAGGAGGAATTTAGAAAGACCATATGGGCATGCAGGGATTACGTCAGGTTAAACAAAGTTCAGTGGGAGTTATCATATGCATGGAATGTCAAGGGCAACAGAAACAGCTTCTACTGCTCCAATAGTAATGGAAGGTTGAGCAGGGATGAAAGGTTGAACAGGGAAAGTATCAGCCTGCTGCTGACTTGGGCAGATGACATAGAGGCAGCAGAAATGGATGACGCTGAGGGACTCAATACCACCACTAAGGTATCAAAGGCATCTGTTGTTTAGCAGAAGGGGTTCAAGAACTACCATTTGGAGAGCAAATGTTTAATACCCCTTACTCCACCCTGAGCCAGCAACAAGTGGAATAACACAAGGGATGATCCTGGGACCCATCTTGTTTAACACCTTAATAAAGAAGCGGAGGCAAAAGAACGTGGTCTGTAAAGTTTGCAGATAACACCAAATTCAGAAAACTAGCTGATAAGCTCTAGGGCAGGGCTGCTGCCCAGAGAGGCCTAGCTGGGGTGAAGGAAGGGGACAAGAGCAACTTCATGCAATTAAGTGCACACGTGTAGAATTGTGCACTTGGAAAGGAATAACTCCATGCAACAGTACAGGCTTTTTTTAATCACAAAGGAAAATTAGTCACCCACCTTTAAGTGATACATTCAGCTACAAATGCTGAACAAAATTTGAAAGCCTAGTTGTATTTAATTTGCATAGAATACAGCCCAGATTTTTAAATAACAGCACTGAATGCACCTTTTTTCCCATGCCATTTCTACATTAAAAGCAGAGGTTTCCATTAAGTGATTACACAATACTTAGCCTGCTTCTGGAAAAGATTTTTGGCATTTACATCTTACCTTTGTATGCAATAATTGGGTGCTCAGCTCTATGGCAGTGGGTATCTTCTGTCGTTGTTGACTCCAGTATTCCTAACACCCCAAGTCCTGCCAAGAGCAGTGTGAAGAAGCAGCTTCCTTTCATGGTGGTCATGCTGTCCTCCACAGCAGTCACTTCTTTTAACTGTCTACTCTTCTTGCACTCACGTGGGAAAAGCACCTGGAGAATTCAAAGAAATTTATTTAAGAACAAGAACAAACCACAGAAAAAAATTACACAGTTCTTGAAGTTTAAAACAAAACAACATTGCTTTCTTTCTGTGTAGCATTTGACTACTCAGAAGCATACTGTCAGCTGCTCCTCTAATTACTTCACAAACCTATCATTGGTTACCCAACTTAGGAAAATTGATCTATCACCCAGCAGGATTAAAAAACTGATATTCATTACCCCTTCTTTTATTTTGTAACATGTGGGGAAAAGAATATTCTCCAACTTTTTTTTTTTTTTTATCCTCTTAGATAGAGCAAATATATTTAAATCTATCTTCCCTATTGGATCCACTGCTTCTTGCCCTGCTTTCCTCAGAGACGGAGTACTTTGACTTCTTGCAAGTACAAGGTAGAAGAGGAATTGCTCCCTCATGTGAATGACTACTTTTGAGAGAACAAAAGCCCTAGAGCATCAATGTTTTGCCTATCTGTAGAGTTTGTATGGAACAGCACAGAAAAGGGCTGGATAAGACTGACTCCAATGCTCTCTGACACACACTTTTGCTTTACATCAGTGAGGGTCACTGGTTCTTACACTGGCTTAGTCCCCATCCATTTCCTGACTGATGACAAGGCTTTGAATTACAGACTCAAATGATGAAGACCCCTTTCTAGCAAAATTTAGACACCAATCAACAATGCAATGGTTTTCATTCAGAATCAGAAAAAAGTTGAAGTCCAACTCCCTGATTTTTTGAAACATCCAATAACCAGAACCCTATACAAGTAAGAGAATACGTACGATGTCAATATAATTTTAGATCCAGCCCAATTCCTTTAGTTTCATCACTAAAAACGTGCCAAGCAGTAACAACCTAATCATAAACCCAAAAGAAATCTTCACCACTAGCAGCTTTAGTGAGTCACACAGGCTTGCGTGCTGATAACACACAGATATGAGACATCACTGCCTTTCATGGGGGAAGACCAGAGATTTAAGACAGCTCCATTAAGGCAGAAATGTCACTGTGCTAATTAATGGAGAAATTCAGGAAAAGAAAATCAGCAATTTTGACTTCTAATATGTTTGATCTCACTGAATTGTAGTGTGCGGTTTAATAAGGTGGAAACTTTCTATTTGCATAAAATAAACATTCTAAATGCAAAAAACAAAGGACTGTTAATGACAAGACACTCCACAATAACAGCAGTGTGTTCTAAAAGCTACACTCAGAAGGCAGAATGGATAGTAAACACTGGTGTCTAACATTACTAGCACCAGACTTCATAAGACTAACTGCTCTTCTCTTACCACCTTATTTTGCTGCCTTTAGTTGTCTTCCAGCACTTCTAATGGTCATTCACATGGCCATTATAATTATAATGCCCAACACATGGGCACTTCTAATCCTCATTAATTTAAACTAAAATAAATAGATCAAAGACATAATACATCTGAGCAGTAAATTTAATAGCCAATTTTACCTTCTTTGCTAAATTTTCTTAAGTTACTGAAAAAAAAAACAGAGGAGAAGCTTCAAGGCAGTTAGAATAATATTCTTACCTTCCTAAGTAGTGTCTTATGATGTCATGTACCAATATGAATCTGGCCCTACAAATTGCTTGTGGCTCACAACAGGCAGTATCCTTTAATAGTAATTCTAGATACTAATGCATGTAGTGCATAAGGCACTTGTTCCAATATTTAATACTCCATTTTCTGTAAGATTGATATTTACATGTATGATGCACTATTACACAAATTCAAGTAGTTTACATGGGTTGTAGCATTCCTATTCCTAACTTACAGATCATACAAATACACTACTAACAGCTACTTCCAATTCATATTACTGTGAGATTATGTTTGTGCATTTAGGAAGCAAAACGAGGGTCTGATACCTTCATGAAGGTCGCAAAAAATGTTTTTTCTTCCACACAGCACAGCAGCAAGTATCTCAAGCCCTAGGAATACACTACCTCCATGTCAAAAACAACAACAACCAAAAAGAAAAAAAACACACAACAACCAAACAAACCCCAAATAAAACCCAAAACTTTATTTCTTTTAATT
Organism: Leptocoma aspasia; assembly: GCA_013399835.1. NCBI lineage: Eukaryota > Metazoa > Chordata > Aves > Passeriformes > Nectariniidae > Leptocoma > Leptocoma aspasia. The sequence continues at coordinate 907,589 of VXAX01000193.1, forward strand.
TTGAAAATCTTAGAAATACTCATAAATGTGTGAATATAACAGAAGGAATTAAGCAATACTGAAATCACAGCCTTCTTTGTCTCTCTGACTGTAAATGAAGGACACGGTCTTTATGTAACCAGGCTTCCACATCCCAGCCAAGTGTCAAAGAAAAAAAAAAAAACCAAAAAAAAACCCCACCAAACCCAGCTCTACTCAGCAGACACAGCAAAAATATAATCCTGTTTCTCCAGAAAGAAAGAAAAGGACCAGCACCCTTCATTAAATACTCACATAGGTATGGTGCTTTAGCTTCCATTACAAAAAGGATACTTAATTTCATGGGACTAATAAGGTTCTTAGTAAGGACTAAGAGGTAAATGTTAACAGGTCTGATGTCTTGTACCCTGTAGGTATCAAGAAGACTTCTCCTACCTGTCCCCTGTGAACAGAACTCAGTAGCAGAAACAAAGATGCCTTCACAACACCACCTTTCCTTGGCCTCTAAATCCAAACAGCATCCTCTTTCATGGCAGAATATTTACATGCCACAGGTGGTCTCTGACACAGTTGTTTGCATGTTATAGTCATGCTGTGGAAGGATTTTGGGGCCAAGGACTTTTTTCCTTACTAGTTGAACTCTTCCTCTCACTGCATACATCTCACATGGCAAAAACTGAGGCAGGAAACACTCTCTCATTTAGAATATCCAAAAACAAGGAGAAAGGAGAGCCAAAGATGTGAATACACTTCTGACCATATATCTCAGAAAAAAAAGAGTAACAGCCTAAACTACTCTCTACCTCAACCTCTAGCTGTTTATATACAAAGTAGTGTATTGCACTACTTTATTAATTTAAGTCTATTAATGACTTTTGATGTGCTAATTTAAATATATTATTGTAGGGAACTGTGAGGAGAAGCTTACTTGCAGCGACTCAGAGGACACTCTTCAGAGGCCCTAACTGACAGAAGAACAGTAAATCAAGGCAGTAGATAGAAACCTCATCACAAGTTCTTTAAGTTTCTATCCATTTCACTACACTATTTTATGCAAGGACAAAGGAGTCTGGAGACTGCACCTAATACACTGCTAGAGTAAAAAATAAAAAATGTATTTTTTAAAGATCCACAAACAAAACAAGGAAGACCAACCAAACAAAACTCTCCCCCTAAAAACCAAAAAACCCATACAACCCCAACCCCCTCAAAAAACACAATTAAACCCCCTCCAAAGAAACACACACCTTCAACATATACCCACAGCATGAAACGATGAACCGAATCTTTTTCCACAGAACCTGTATGGGCTAGGTTGCTCCCTTCTGTACATCCCTGAGCAAGGACCACTGCACAGGTTCCATCGCTGCCCAAGGCAGCAGCTGTAAGAGCGAGCCTGTGGAAGCACGCTACACAGACCCGAAACGCTGCAGCAAGTCACAAGGCTTGAAACACACAAAGCAATCTCTCCTGAAATCACCCCTTCTCCTCACTCAAAGTGCAGCTTTTGTGCCAAGAAGTGATAGCCAGCCTGAAGTGATATGACAAGACAAGACAAGGCCAAGAGAACCGCAAACATGAAAAGATTAAGCCGGTTTCCTTGATTTCTGTATAATTTCCATATGTAAATCTCTCTCAACAATGACAACAATGGCCAGGTCAAAAGTCTTCAAAACATATATCCAAATAGTGACACTGACCAGCTTTTTAACTATTTCTAAATATTTGGGGAGACTGCACATTGACCTGTTATTTGCATATTTTTTCTAGCAGAGACCTTTATGCAGACTTTCAACAAATTGCATTTTATAAGTTTGTAAAACAATCTGAAGATGCAAAATGAAAAAGAAAGCAGAATAAGCAGCGCTATAAGAAGCAAATTATTTCAATATATTATTTTATTCCTGTATGTAAAGAGTCTTGTGCACTTAATCTACCCCTCATTCCCTTTGTTTTGATCCGGCTTGCCTAGAAGAAATATAAAGATGAATGAGGCCCATTAGGCAAAGGTATTACATTTTACAAATGTAGCCTTTGGTTTCTCCAGCAACAGTATTTGATGAAGAAAAAAACCAGGAATTCAAAATTTTCAGATTCAGCTGAACCAAAAAAAAGACACCTACAGCTGAAGAGAGCAAGTGTGCACAGCTAAGCATGCAAGGCAGGTAACTGCTACTGCTAGGTCCAAGCAGATTCATTTACAGACTATTCCCTCTAGGTACAGAAGTCATATATTTAAAGACAAATAATCAGGTTGTCAATATTTCTAGATCAGTTAAAGTACACCATGCTGGAAGTAAAATTTACTTTTATTTTATTTTAAAATTTACTGAATTATAAACTACATTTTCCTTTGTTCAATCAAAATAAGCCACTGTATGCAAAAGCTGCCCCCCTAGCTGCAGCGGTTCCAAAGCAAAGATGCTTTCAAATAATTATCTTTGCTGATTCTATAAGTGACTATAAGTAGTTTTAAACTACACTTTTAGTGGAAGATTAAGTGAGCCTATGTCAATGTAAGTGTACAAACAGCAGGGTTTGGCATGTTTAAATGCCAATTCAGGACTGGTTCTGCGTACAGGTGTTCACAAGCAGGTATTCTGGGGTTTCTTTACATGCACACCAGTGTTTTCTCTTGCAGATGCTGCTCATGTAATTTGTTGCAGGAGACTCATTCCACTTTCCCTGAGCACTTTTCTCCACATCTTTGCAAAACAGTAAAGATTTGGAAAAAAATTGCTCATGTGAAGAAACTACTCCAGATGACCTTTTTTGCACTAGCACAAACCTGGAATAAAAAGTATTTAAATAATGAAACAAACTGTACATTCTATGGGTTCATTAGAACAGAATTATGAGTAAAAAGAAAGCTGTTCTCCAATATTGCTACTGCACACACTTTAAAATAGTAATAATATTTCATCTTGGGTCATGGCAATGTTATGAAAAATACCTAGTTTGTCTACTGTATTGCTAGCAGTACCTTTTTCTACAATTTATTAAAAGAAGAGAATGCTTGCTGCTGCAAGTGACAAGAAAACAGGGAGAACTGTTGTTTCCTCTTCCCCAAAAAAAGGCCACACTCTTGTGTATCACTAGTAAGCATGCAGACAAATCAGGAAAGAGGGTATCATGAATACCCCTACAGTGTAGCTCAGTGCCTCTTTCTGTAATTTTTCTTGACTTGTTAAAGCCAAACTCCTCAAACTCATATAAAACATTTGAGAGGAAGATTGCTAAAGAAAAGAATATATAAAAAAGGCTCTGTCACCACAGCTACCAAAAAATTTAGCTAAATTCTAAGGCAATGTGTATGCTCTCAATTCACCAATAGTGACAAGCCCTGGAGCTCAGAAGGAAAAAGGGATGGAGGCCAGAAGCAGGCATCAAGAGGTATCTTTCAAAGAAAAGAAAAACAAACAGCCAACCAAAAAAATCCCCCAAGCAGTTGTTTTTACTGTAGCGCATCCTGTTTCCTGTCAAATGCACAAAAACCCCAAACCTACACCTAGGTATACTATATACTATAGTATAATTACTTTGAAATACATTCCGTACTCAGTATACCTTTAGAAAAATAATTTGCACATCACTCAGATCCACAATTAGATTAGAGCAATAGCTCAAAGATCACCTCACTAAACATTGAGATGAGACTGGAGGCTACAGATCTTCTTCAGTGAAATAATCCAGTTGTACACCATCAAGACTCATCACCGGACCCAGCAATGCAGACTGTTTACTATGCAGCAGAGTAGCATATTCTAATTTGTATTTGCATAAAGTGAGAGTCAGCTTCAATTAAAAAACTGATTACCGAGTTCCTTCAACTTTTTTTTAATACTGTCATTCATTTCTGCAGTGCCATGAATTTTAAGTTCTGCAAGAGGCAAACAGCCATCAGCTGTCATTGACTAGCACAGTCAAAAATCAGTCCTTGAATTCATAGTGACATTCTGCCAAAAGACAGCTAATATCTGTAGCTAAGGGTGACAACTCATAAAACAAGAATCTGTCATCAAAGCTATTTCCCCAGCACTTCTCATAGAGCTGATATTTGTGATTTCAGCAAAGGAAGCACTGCTTCACAAACACTGGCCTGAGTGAAGCAAGGAGTTTGCAGTAACACCTCAGAACTCAATTGTCACATTGGGGGCTTCTCTGCCTCATCCATGGGGTGCAGAGCCAGAGGACCTCAGCTCCCTGAGCAAGCACAGGCCAACCCAGCAGGACCATGCAGATGAGAAGCACAGGCAACTTAGGGGTAAGAATAAAGTTGAATCAGCACAGACTCTGCCCAAGTTCCAATAAAATCTCAACACTTTTTTCAAATCCCTGTTTTTTCTTTGCTATCCATTAGCTCCTCAGCCTTTCTGATATCCTCCCAAGATACAGATTCCTACTTAAAGTTTCCTTCCACTCATACCTAGTGCCTTGTTCCAGTCATTGAGAGAGCCTTTCCCCATGCAGTGCTTGGGACATCCACTGAACTCCAATCCTTAGACTGGCCATCAGAAATGAGGCAATAAAAGGAAAGATTCTTCACCTCAGACAAACTACAAAGCCAGCAAAGTTTTTCTTTGATGAAATATCTTTAATGGGAAAGTGAAATGGTAATGACTGTTTGCAAACAGAAGTCTGAAAAGTGAAAGAAGAAACAGAAGAGGTTCAACAAGTGTAAAGCTTGAAGTGAAAGAAATTGATCCAGGAAAGGACAGAAGTGTCAGCTAGGGCAGGAAAAGGAAATGGAGAAGGAAGAACTGTAGCAAGTAAGGGATCAACAACATATAGCCCTGCATTTCATCTTCTCTTTTCTCTCTACACAACACTTGCCTGCTCCTTTTCCAGTTGGTACTATTATTGGCAAACCAAACACATTTTCTTGGGGCCCAACAGACTGTCAACACCATCAATGACATAGAACACAAGCTGTTCTGTAGTAGAAATACAGTTTTAAGTGCTGAGAGTAATAGCAGTTCAGAACAGAGCCTGTACAACAGGGCCCTGTTCATTTAAAAAAATTAGAGTTTTAAAATGGGGTCAGGAAGACCTTCAGAAAATGAACCCATTGATAGCTGTAAAATATCTAGAAACTCCCACCTTGCAGTGTGAAATTCAAGAACTTCCTGAGCCTGAAACTGCAAGAATATTCTGGAAAAATCCCACTAGCTGCTTCCTGCAGTCTTACCCTCTTCCCTGAGCCATGTCCTGCCTGCTCCTGACTAAGACCAGATGCTGAGCTGGATGCCCCTCTGACCGAGCACAGCCATGCTTCCATTTTCTGCTAAGGTCTGAGTCTCGTACTGCAAGCTTTTCAGTCACAGAAAAGGTGAATTTTGAAGTTTCACCAATGGGAATTAGGAATCTAAGCGGGACCAGGGTCACAACTACGAGTAAAGCTGTGACTTAATTTCCATTAACAGTGTGCTGAAACTTCACTATATATAAAATACTCTAAAATTAAAAAATGCTGCGTTTTGACAGCTGTCTAAAAAACTAAAAAAAACCACAAAAAAACCAGTTTAGAAACAGGATTGAACTAAAAGCACAAGTTTAAGGACTAGGAGAAGGTCAATGCAACAGAGGAGCAGATGACAATGCACTGAGATAGCCACAGGAAAAACTAACTGGGAAGAGAGAAGTTATATCACTTGAGCAGAGGATGAAGAAGATTAAGGTTAGAGTTGGATGAAAAATTTTGGTCAAATCTTGAAGGTGTATAAAAGTAGTTTCAAGCAAAGGCAAAGTTAATTGAAGCAGGTAAAAAAGTAGCAATAAGAAAGTAATGCAAGCTTAGCTATTGCATTTTATACAAATTAGGAAAAGGCAACAGAGAGATTGGAGTCATGTGTTGAATAATTAAAAAAGAAGATCATCACATCACAGATTATTGCTGTAGCCATCTGGACATATTTTTTTATATTTGTAAACTGTACTAAAAAATGTGCCAAAATTTGTACAAGGATGTAAAGAGAAACGAGAAGGAAGATGGTGATACAGCAATTTCAAATAGCTGGGTTCTTAAAAAAATTATATTCAACTTAAAACAGTTCTCTGTCATTTAGTGTATCACTGTATAAAAGTACTTGGCAGTTGCTGGTATTTAGCTTTCAGAGAAACTTAATATAATACATTTTAAATGTGAATCAGCAATCTAAAGGACAAAATTGTAATGTTAGAACAAAATTATTAGTGAGTATTCTGCATATTAATACTAGGCAAACTTCCAAAATAAAGATTATATTAAAGCAGTTAATATACTTTAAGTTTCTAAATTCTAATTCTTTAAGTTATTACCTTAAAGAACTGCTGGATGAGCTCCAAAGTGTCATGAAATTACTACTGTGACAGCCTGCTTCAGTTAGATAAAAAAGGCAACTTCATTTTCTTGCATTAGGTTCAGTTCTGAAGTTCTTTGGTACAGTTTCAAAGGGCACTTGGTATTAAATAAACACTTCTCAGCAAATGCAGGGTGGTCACAGCTAAGACAACCAAAATACAGTGGAGGAGAGCACTTTTATGGCAAATCCACTCAGCCCCGTGTCCCCATTTGCAAATGCATTTCAGACTCCCAGCTCCTCTCAACTCCCATCTAATGACCAGCGTTCGATTTGTTTCTTTCCATCAGAAACCAATATATTCTGCCTTCACAGCAACAGCTGAAGTGACAGCAAGGTTTAGCAGACTGATATGAAGGACAAGGAGAAGTAAGGCAGCTCAGAGCTCCCATCCCACATCACTGCTACAGAACATTGCTGTTCCCCACCTATTCATTTATATGTAGCTTTTCTATCAAGGTAAGCATTCAAAACACACACACATCTCAGCAAGCTTCTGGATTCTTTCACCAGTTCTTGGATAAGCAATAGAGTATCCAACGGGATAGGCGGCCTGAACCATCCAACGGTTCAGTCTGCACTGATTGTGCAAATTAGTACAGATAATATACAGTTAGTATCAGATAATGACAGAACAGTTTTGGTTAAAAGGGACCTTAAAGATCATCTAGGTCCAACCCCGGTCATGATGTTCCATAGGCAGAGACACCTCCCACCAGAGCAGACTGCAAAAGGGGCAAGTAGGCTGCTACTTCACTTTGTTGCCCTTTAACACTATCACTGCAAAGATGATGATTTATATAATTTATACATCAATAAGATTTTTACCACACACTTACAAAGATTTAGCACACACATGAAAGCACTGTTTAATGTTTCCTCTAATTCCATTATTAACTCCCATGACTATAAGCAAAGGGGGTTCCACCAATCCAAATGACACTCTTCCATATCAGATCTTGCACACACATGTCTGATTCAGTTAGAACTGCAACAGAAAAATCAAACAGCTCCCCTGTGTATCAGTTCTGTCTTCTGAAGATGTTTATCAGAAACATAGGGAACCCTGACAAAGCTATCAGGACTCTGGAATAAAAAGCCAGAAGGAAAAAAAAATATTTCTGTTGTATCTTTCTGAAAGTTCATCCACATTTTTAGTTACTCACTAAATCCTGAAGTAAGATACAGATATATTAAGTTTCTGTGAAATATCAAATTAATAAATCCTTTTCTGAAATAAACCAGGTAAAATTAAAAACAATGGAAGGCACAAAGCTTTTCAAAGACCATTCTACAGCTAAAATATCCAAACCATCAGGGTTTGCAAAAACGAAAGGCCAAATTCTTTATTACTATAATGCTTATACTCAAGACCCCATGTATTCACATACTGAGGTTTTACACAAATAAGGAACATCTCTGCACATGCCTGAACCTTGTCAATACAAACTTGCTTATTTTTTATTAGATCACAAAATATATCACAACACCAAAAAAAAACCAAAAAGAAAAAGAAAAAGAAAAGGAAAAAGAAAAAGAAAAAGAAAAAAGTCCTTCTAAAGAGAATAAATCATAATTTTACTTTCTTCCTCCAACACAATAGTTAAAAATTTAAGTTTTATTTTTAAGTCTGTTTGAAAGGAGTAAAACTTGACACCAACAGAAATCATATACTATCTGGTGTAATGCTCTCAATGAAGCTGTCAAACAACAAATAAGGAGATGTCAAATAGCCTAAAATTAAATGAGGAATGAATGGCTCTTGACATACTTGTTTCAATAAAGGAAAGGCTCTTGTGGGTTTTCTTCAGAGAACTAAATGCTGCTTTCACTGTGCTGCTCTATGTATTTGTGTCTCAAAAATAATAAAATAAATATACTCTATTTTTTTCTCAGCCTGAAATATCCTCTTATTTTATTTAGATTACTTTGATTTCCATGCTTTATCTAATTCTTAACGATGATGCTCTTTTTAATGATTTCCATTTACAAGCTTTCAGGAAAAGAATCTATTTTGTAAAGTTATTTTACAAACTAACAATGTTGTGAAAATTCAATTTCTTTAGTGACATCTATCCCAATGGTTTTTCAGTGGCTGACAGCTTTCATCAGTCAAAGACTAAATTATGTGAAGTGTCACTGATGTCTCCATCATATCCAAAATCACTTTGTAGCCATCATTTTTCATTTATCACTTTGGAATCTTATAAGCATACAGAGTGTATGCACAGATTGTATACATTGAAACATAGCTCTGACTGCTCCTTTTGAGGAATCTACACTTCAGAGACCAAATGTGTCAAAGTCACCTTCAGCTAATAGAAACACACAGGATGATTGCATCTTTGCTTAGATTTTTCTAACAGTAAAGGCACAGATTCAGCTTTCTTGGGCTGGCTAGTTTGTATCCAATTTTTCTAGAACTCCCACAGTTGCTTAAAAGGAAACTTCCTGACCATCCCTTCATTTTATGCCAAGGCTGGATGACGTGCAGTCCCCAAGATCCTTAGTGCTGCCTGAGACTACCAAAAATATATATTATATATAAACCCCTCCAAAACCCATACAGTAGGGCCTGCACCCCTTTTTGTGTTCCTCTATGTCCATCCACCCTCAGACTTCCAGTCTCTGTAGACCTTAATTCCTCTCCTTTTTGAGGTAACCAAAACATGCTGTCATCAGAAGAAGAGGGTATTAATTTAAACACAAATAAAATGCTAAAACACTACTTTTCCTTTCCTGCATTTGCTTTTATTTCTTTTCTTCACCTGACAGTGGTATTAAAATAGCTCTTACAATATTAAAATCTCACAGTCTCCATCTCTTCTCTTCTTCTGTAAGCCTTTTGCAGTTATAGTCTTTCTCCTTTATTTACTAAAAATCTCTGCATTGATGTCATTTGCATATTGCTACAGAAAGATATGCTTTTAAATCTACTTCCAGGGCAACAGTACGAGATCAAAGCTCTAGAAGAAATATCAAGGAAAATGGCCATTAAACAAAAAACTAAACAAACTAACAAAAAGGAATGCTTGGAAATGGTGTCTATTATAGACACAAGGTAAAACACAAGTACAATAAAATATTTTACAAATAAAACATTCCCTTTGGCTGTGGGTGGGTGTGGTGTTGAAAAGCCAGAGCAGAAAAGTGTCACTTCTTTATGCAGCAGTGGTGCAAATAGATAAAAGTATCACAGGTGATACTTTTATCACACAGGTGAGAAGGGTCTATGGAATCCATTGTTGGAATTCAAAATAAAGAGCCCAGAAGGAAAATGCTGAGGATGAAATGCCTTTCCACTGGGTATTTTGTGCAGTAATAAAATGCAGGATTTGATCTAGAGAGGGGCAAAAAGAAAAGAGACCGAACACACAAAAACCCCACACCAAAACCACACCAAACAAGGAAACTTGCATATATTGTATGCATCTGGCCAAGTAAAAAATTGGCAATTTCTGGCAGTGTTAGGAAATGTGTAACTTGACAGACATTTAAAATGTGAATGACACTCAACTTACCAAAGAGTAATACCAAACTTCCCAGCATGATGTGGTTGCTATGCTCTACCTCAGCATGCTTCCCCCCAGAGAAAGGATGGGACTCTTTCTGAGGTGCACACTTTGGATACAGGAACAAATTCCCCCCATCCTTTCATACGTGGCCAACTCTTTCTCTTGTTACAGCCCTCTTTCACCATGATGCTGATGGGACAGTTGCAGAGCAATCTAGCAGAAATCGTAAATTGCTAATGTCACCATGATGCATTCTGTTTCTTTCACCACAGCCCTACCAATTTCTACAGCTAATAATACAACCACACAAAAATACCTCTTTTACAGAAGAAATTCAGGGCAGAGTTCATAGCTCTGCTTTTTTAAAAGACACAAACCTGTGTTTATACTGTAATAAACACATAACATACAAAGATGTTGAAAACAGGAATTGAAACACGTTGCTCTCACCGTGAAAAATCTTTGCAAACCTTCAGTGCTCTGTAAACAATAAATAACTGAAACAGAGGTCATCTCATCAGGTTAACCATGCGCCATGCTGCCAAGATAGAAAGTCTGCTCCAGCTAGGCTGTGCTAGCTAGTACATGGATTAACAGGGATTTCAATTTCCAGGGCTGTCAATCTTGCATGTTTTCCACCGCTGGATTTCACCACATTTTATAAAGATACAATCTGAATCCAAGTGAAAAATAATTCAAACTGCTTCAGCAGTGTTGCCAAAAGGGCTTCCAGAGCAAACAGATTATACATATTTTAATGTACACACTGCAAGTATAAAAATCTCTGCCATGTGAAAAAAAAAATATATATAAATGCACTGAACTTGGATCAACAGAGTCAGCTCAAAGGGTCTCAAAACAGTGCCCTTTTCTACAAATTCTTCTGACATTTGCAATCATCACGACAGGAGAAAGCATCCCATGAGGCTTTAGACAAATGAGAGATATCTGGAATAATTAAAGGTAGCATCTCTATTGCAAGGAGTGTGACCTGAATGAGGACAGCTGTGCCAGTGGGGGGGAAGCTGAACCTTAACGCTAACTAGAATCTTAAGCATAAGAAAAAAAACAGAGAGATTAAAATTATAAATCAAAGACCATTTAGTTTCACACCAGGTGTTAAAACCCTGCTTCTAGATGCCATTAATCTCAGAGATTTAACTGGTTTTAATGGGAAGAGTCTCATTCTCTGTAGCAAGAAACAAAGAGTCTTCCATTAGGCACAATGACCTCATCCATCCCTCCCTGATCCTTCTTCACCTCATATGCAGATTCAAGCATAGCACAATTCATCACTTCAGTACAAAGCTGTTTGCAGCTCAGTGATCTGCAGTTATGTTACACACCAGGCACAAAGTTTCTGAAAGAGAATGAAGCTCCTTCAACTCTGAAATTGCTATTGCTGCTTTGAAGCAATGCAGGTTCCTTGTAACAAAGAACAACTACTTCTAAAGAGCTTTTCATTGTTATGTTTCATTTGTTAAAATTCCACAGGTCCTGCACAAAGGGAAACCCTCATCACTACACACACAGTACCACAAGGAAGACACCAGAGGAGTCAGAAACCCAGGAAGAATAACTTTTCTTCATAAATGGATGAGGTCAAAGAATTAAGTGGGTGGAGAAATGGCTGACCTAAGCATTACTTTAAATTGGTAATGACTTCTGTTATATAATTATTCTTCTTTCCCTTTTAACTGCTCTTATTCTGCAATTCCAATCCATTTATCTAAAACCACACCTTTGTATCCCCACTTCCTGCAAGAAAAATACTCTTTCCTTAGGACTGTACATTACTATTTGAAATTTTCATATAACTTTTGTCTTTGCAAGTCTTGGACATGTTACTCAGAAATTCTCAGTCTCCATTTCAGCTTCTTTAGATTCATTTTTGCTACTGTTTTAACAATTCATTTTTGCCAAGAGCAACAAACGTCTCTGACCTAATGAAAAAAAAAAATTCCCCTTCAGAATCTTTTTGATTTCAAGTCCCCTTGGAAAACTTCCCAGAGGAGGTACACATACTGGTACAGGAAGTTAGAGTACTCTTTAATACTTGCATGGATCCATCCATCTCACAAGCATAAACCACTGATGGAAAACCAAGCACACTGTGACTTTCATTCCCAGTATCTGCTCCTCTCTAAGCTCCTAAAATTCTGTTAATTCTTCAGAACTATATTCATTAGTTCCTTAACCTTGTTTACATCTTTTCATTCAATTCCTTAAAATCAATTTAAATATTTTCCTCAATCTTCTCCCATGACCATCTTCCTTCCAGTAACCTTATCTGTTCCAGCCATTTAAACTGCTATCATTATGAAACACTGTCACTTTTAGCCGTTCCCCTTTGATCATGATAATATAACTTCAACACTTGCTTCTCAAGCTAATTCACAAGCACAAAAGTATCTCCAAATTTATCAGTGTTTTCCCATTCTCTTTGTATTTCCTTTAGGCTTTGCCACTTCATCTTGCTTATCTCTCCCCTTGAAGTCTTCTGTCTCTAGACCAAAATGGGTGTCACTAGAACTCACAGATTGAGAAAAAGTGCTCTGGTAATTCCTCACTCCCTGGCAGGCACTACAGACTGTACAGGGAACAGGGTAAACAGAAAACTGAGATTTTTGGACTAAGAATTGAACTCTCAAAGAAACAGCTTGAACATATTAAAACAAATTTAATTGTAATTTATCAAGTGCCAAAATAAGATTAAAAGCATTTATCTTACAATGAGGGAAAAGGCTTCAAGCTCAGTGGGAGACCTCAAATTACATAACAGCTTCGCATTTTTTTAAATAGTGTTAGTAACAGAGTTCTCTTCTGGGACTGCACCCTGCAACCTTACTGTTTATAAAATAGCATTGAAGAACCACCACAGTGGGTCAGGCTGGCTGTTTAGCCCAACTCAAATGACAAAACCAACTCAGACAAAACATCCAGCCTGACCTACTACTCTGTCTTCAAAAGCAGCTAAAAGCAGATGTTTAGAGCAGCCACATAGAAAAATTATCCTCTACTCTCCACAAAACACTTCATACTTTTCATAATCTGCAGCTCAGTAACTTTCTTACCCAGGAGTAGAACTTTTGTTTAGCAACTCTTTTTTTTTCCCACTTCCTTTTCTATATTTGTTCAGAAGCTCTTTATACCTATGCAGCACGCAGCACACACAGCATGCTGGGGCAAGGAATTTCAGAACTTACACACTATGCAAAAAAAAAACAAACAAACAAACCAAACCAAACAAAACCAAAACACTTCTTTTCCTAGCTTTAAAACTGTCCCCTGCCTGTTTCACCTCATCTCTCTTCTAATACAAAATTAGGTGGCACTGAGTATTCATTTCCCATCCACACACCTCACAGCTCCTATAATTTTATAAACACCTAGCATTAGCACCTGGGCATTCTCTCTTTTCCTGTCTGGAAACCCTCATCTAGTTAATTGTTTTTGTATGGATGCTGCTCCATGGATGTCTTCTGCATCCTGCTGCTCTTCTTCATTTTTGTTGCCCTTCTCTGAAACTTTTCCTATTCTACTTCACTTGTTCTGAGATGAGGAGACCAGGACAGCACCCCATCTTTAAGACACAAACACTTCACAGATTTAGAAAGTGGTCTAATATTTCGATTTCTTTCCTTTCAGAGCAATTCCTGATATAAATTTGTTTCCTGATTGCTACTGAAATATAGAGCTGATTTTTTCAATAAATTGCTACTTATAGTCCCAAGACCTACAGCTAACTCGAAATACTTTAACATTACTGATCCTGAATTTCTTCCATCATTTTAATGGCCATTTGATTTTACATGGTTCTTTTGCATTTGTTTCAGTCTGCCCCCTTTTGTTTACCTTCTTTTGTTCTGCAAAACTTAGTTTCAGAAACAAACCTTGTCACCCCACTTTTGCCCCTAGTCACTTATGAATATGAAAATACCCCTGGGCACTCACAGAGGTATCTATGGGAATCCACTGGTGACTTCTAACACACTTTTCTCCTGAAGTTTTTTTCCTTACCATTTAAACAATTATTTACACAGTTGGCAGTCCTCCTCCTTAAGTTGTGCCTGTTTAGTTCCTTAAAAAAAATTTTCAAGACAACATGGAATACGAAATAAATTTTCATAATTTAAGTAGAACAATACATCCAATCATGTCTTTCACCTGCATGCCAGTTGTCTCCTTCAAAGATTACAGGCCATGTCTGTGCTTTTACTTCAAATCACAAAAAATGCCAGCTAGATAAGATCTCTGGGAGTCCTCCAGTGGGGCAGTCTGACTAGCAATTAAAAGCCATAGAAGATCAGCTCAGCCATAGCACTGTACAACCAAGACTTGAAAGCTCCACTGGGAGAGATGCCACCCCCACCACAAACCCATGTTTTATTCAGTGCTGCACTACACTCCTGCAGAAGAAGATTCACCTACAATCTCCAATCAGAACATTTCAATTTGCAATCTGTGTACATGAACCTCCTGCTATTGGTTTGCCACAACTAGGAACATGGGCTCCATCATCTTTGTACACATCCTTCAAGTAGATGAAGGGTAATATTCACCAGCTCACTAGGTCTTAAACATCCTCTTAATCAGGCTTTTAGTCACAGAAATCAATCCCTTCCCAGTATCTCCATTGTAACAATCAATGTTTTTTCTAAAACAGAGATATTAATCTAATTTTTTAATTAATTCACTCAGTTCAAACAAGAGACCCACTGGTTTTTAGACTCCCTGAGTCTACACGAATGCTTTCTGAAATACAGTATGAAATTATACATCTTCAAGTACTCAGCTGGTGAGACACTTAAAAGCAAGGGGCTGCATGCAGCAGTCAGTAGCTGGTCTATTTCACTCTACCATTCCTAAAATCACTGGGTAAACTACATCTGGACCTGTTAAATTGTAAGAACATGAAATTTGTTCCAGAAAGGCAATCTCCTAAAACTCCCACAAGAAGGTTTCCAAAACAGGAACCACCCCACACTTTTCAGTGGTAAGCACATACACACAAGAATTACTCAGCTTTCTGCCATGGCTTTATCTTGGATTGTTCCCATCATAGTGTCATTATACACAGGCCACACAGAGTCTCCAGCTGGCCTCCTGCTCTTGGTGTGGTTGAAAAAAGCATTTATTAACTTTCTGTTTAGCCTGATAGGGGAATGTTTTGGTCTTATTTCCTTCTTTGAACACAGACACAGCTTTTTTTAAGATGTCCTCTTGCTTTTAATAGTCTCCTCTACCTGGTCATTTAGCTGTACAGGCTTCCTTTCCCTAAGACATTTTTAGACCGATGGTAAGCATTTGTGTGGAGCCTCCAAAACAGCATACTGAAATAGTCACCAATAGTGACCCTTTCAGTCTCACTTTAAACAAACATCCCCATTTTTACATAGTTTCCCTTTTTGAAGTTGAGCATACTTTAAGAGAGGTAAGAAGAGAGGAGAATTGCAGGTTATTTTTCTTTCATTCGTCCCATTTCCATTTGTTGAATTTCCTTAGCTTAGAGAAAAGAGAAAGGCAGAACAACTGTAAGGGTCTACAAAGTCATATCACATCATCACATCATCTCTCCATGACATCATCATCTACTGACTGAACAAAATAGAGTCTCTTACCCACCTTTTAGTCACCATCCCTCTGTAATCATGTACTGCCTCTCTTCAGCATTTATGCAGAGCCAAAGTGGGGTCCTGGGTCTACCTTGGAGGCTCCTAGGAGTTAAGGAAACACAGAAGAGAGATAATAGGTATTAAGGAGGCAGCTCATCAGCAATTCTCAGACATTTATTGCAGACATAAAACATGTCTCTCAAGTCAATAAATTAGAAACGTAAGGCAGTTTAACTACACAGTGTGAGCAAGAACCAAATGGAAAGAGATAGAAAAAAAATCATCCTTTAAAATGCACAGCAGCTTGGGATGAGAATCAGAAGAGGAATACTTGCTGCAGAATTATCAAAAATCCATGAGAGATGAATTTGAGAAAAATCCTTACTATAAAATTTTGCCTTGGTGCCTTAACACCACTAAAATTAAACATGCCTAATACATGGACTTAAATCTGTCCCTGAGTAAAATCCATGACAAAAGTCAGATGGGTAAAACTTCAGTATTCTTCCACCTTTCCATAAAACATAAAGTTCAAGAGAAAAATGTAGTTACTCTCTAATATCTCAAAACAATACAAAAGGTATTTTCAAGAAAGAGATGCATCATTAAGCACATTTCAATACATTAACCCATCTTGTAGGAATGACAAATACAACATAAATATTCAAAAACTTATCTTGCTTTTTTATTTATTGAAACAAAGAGAGTACTGCTAATCAGTCAAGTGCTATCTGTATTTGAAACAGCAAGACAGGAATCACATAGCAGTTTCCTGCTCTCAACACCTCAAGAAAAAGGCACTTCACAAGAAAAAACAGTAGTACTCTGTCCAATTATAGCATTCATTTCCTAGATTGAGAACGTCTACAGAACAGAATAAATACATCAGCAATCAACAGTTCACCCTTGAACCTAAACAGAGACATGAGGCAAAAAAGGAGTCATTGTTCCACTCTGTTTACTCACTTATATGAAATGACTGTACTACATGACTGGAAATGTTTGTGATTTTTCTCCAATGCTTTCCTGACCAATGAAAGTGTCAGGAAATCTGCCAAATGCATAACCATAGAAATGCTTGGAAACATTATACGAACAAGAAGAACTCTCCAGGTTGGCAAAAAAAGATTCAGATTTATGTTTACCACATCAAAATTTCTCAAGAATCCCATTCTCCCCATCATCAAGTACTTCAGATTATAATTCACATATTTTCTCCTAAATTAAGAATTTTTATCATATCACCTACATCATATGTGCACATATACACACCCCTCTGTGAAATTCAGTGATGTCAAACTCTGCTGTAGAAGCTGCCAAAAGCAGATTTAGATTGTTTTCTCCAAGGCACAGCGATCAAGCGAAGCTAAAGGATAGAAAGTCACTTTCAATTTCATAGTCCAAGGTGGCAGGAGAAGCTTATATTTTTGACAAGACATTGCATCACCTCTTCTTTGCCTCCCACTTTTCAGAAAGGCAAGGACAAATATAAAACTTGGAAGAAGACCAAATTCTTCTTTTTATACTACTATGTACCAGAGGATACTCAAACACCTCAGCACTCAAATGACCCATCACCAGTGCATGTTGATGACAAACTACTCTGAGACATTCAGTCTGTCAAGTAATTAATTATAACTGTTACCATGCATGTAACTTACATACCAGGTAAGTTCTACAGACAACTACAACTACCCATCTCCAAGATGCAATGGGCTAGTGATTTATGTAGGCACTCACTACACCAGAATGAGCAGCTGAATTATTAGACTTTGAAACATTGCAAAGAAGGCTGTATACCTCAATTTTCCTAAACAAGCCTAACACAACTAGTGCTTTCTACAAGCATTTGAACCTACCCACTGTCCCCCCACCACTCACTTCATGATTCTTATTTCTACATAAGCATATCAGATTTTATTCGACCCAAATAGAAGATTGAGCAAGGTTACTTTTATTCTAATCTTATAATTACCTGAACAAAACTGGAAAGCAGGGTGTGAATCCATCTTATTGATTCAGGGAAAACATGCACACACACAAAAACTAATACATAAAAGTTAGATTTCTACAGATTCACGTCTTGCTTCCCTTACACTTCTTCGTATGGCAACTCTGCTGCTCCTATGACTGTGGCAGCACTCTCATCAAGCACAATACAGTACATGCTGTGGGTAGGATAACACCAGAAACTACCCTGAGTATTCACTAATTGAAACTAAAATTAGGCTGAGTCTACACAGCCCACACCTAACCAATCTTACAGAAACTGTAAATAAAGCCACCAAAATTAGAAGTCTAACTGCAAAAAAAACCCCATCAATTATTTTACTGGAAGCTATGCAACCATGTTTTAGTTTACTTTTGCTTTGGTTTAGCATCAGTTGCTAAAGTAAAAAGGCTAGAGTGGCTTTGCTTCATGCCTCTGTCTCCCACTCTTTCCTTTCAAAATGACTTCTGGAATGGATGATCCATTTCAGTCTAACACAAAAACTTCTATGAAAATGGTCATGAAAAGCAACAGACAAACTCACTTCCCAAACAGCTGTTTGTACCTACTCTCAATGACAAACACAAGAGGGGAGTTCAGCCATGGTATATTTTATTTCCCAGAAGCCCACTAATTTAAAAGAATGGGGCAGCAAGGGGTCTTCTGCAAATGGATAAAAATTGACATAGGTGTATACTAGAGGAAGGTTGCAAGAAATCATCAAAAGATTTAAAGCAAAACACCTGGGAGTGCTGGTTCCTGCTGCTGACAGGATACAGTACAGAAGTCACTGGTATGACCAAGCAGTGTGATTGAGTCTGGCAGGGGCACCACGGAGAGCACACATGCAGTCACCACCTTTGCTGCTCTACAGGTGCAGGCACTGTGCTCACATCTGCCCACTACACCTGAAAAGACATTTGACTACACCCAGAACTGAGCAAAGAAACAATCACAGCATGTCTAGGCATGGCAGAGGCTCCCCACATCTGCTGTAGCTGCACAGCACTGCCCAGGCAGTGTGCCACAGCAGAACCTCACCTCACCCAGCCAGCTGGGAGTGTGCCCAGGCACTCAGGATCTTCACACAGCACCTAATGACAACCCCTGCCCACCTCACAAGACAAAAATGGACACCGAGTGGGATGAGAACATGCCAGCTCCACATCATTTCACCAGACAGGCTTGGCTTTTACTTCACTAAGCTGACAACCTGAGTTAAGGAAGCTGCTCCAAGTGACTGTGGATGATGTCAGTGGAGCTAAAGTAAAAGTGTTAGGGACAACAGGTAGATGGGGCTTTTCCAGACTTCAGTGTTCTCCCCATCTATGCACAGGAGAACTGAACAAATGTAAGTAAACTTCACATACTGCTTAAAATACTATTGAACACATTCTTTGCTTTTGTTCATATCTGGCAAGAAAGAAAATCTTGTCATAACTGAAAATGTATCAAAACTGAGAAAGGGAGATGAAAACAAGAGTAAGAATAAAAAGGTAAAAATATTCTCCTTCCTCTTCCCCTCCTCCTGCCTGCATTATGCAAATAGATCCTACTTTCAGGAATCAATCAAGGATGAATGGTTACAATTGCAATTCAATACCTTGTGTTCCTTCTACAAACACTAACATTTCTCCTTATGATATATGCTAGCAAATATTACTATTTATCTTTCTCTCTTCATGCTGAAGAGGTCCTTGCATAAGGAAAAAGCTCTCATTAAATCCAGCTTATTTGCTTGACTAAAGAACGCATATGGAAAGATGGCAATTATTGAGCAGCATCTAGGCACAAGAAACATGAAAGAAATAGGAATAGCCTTCTTATGAATCTGCATTTTGTTTATATGCTTTCCAAATCACAATATTGGGCAGAATAAACTGAAGTAAAATAAATGTAAGGATTTTTAGGGGGAAAAAGCAGAACAAATGAAAAATCAATAACATCCTTGAACATGTCCCAGCCACCACTGCTTGAGACCCCAGAACCAGCCCATCCAAATGCATCCCAAACAGACAGGCACCTGCAAACACACACTGCAGAGCAGAAGCTCAATGTACAGAGTGCTACGCCCGCTCCTGCTTCACTCACAGGGCTGGGAAACTTCCAGGTCCTGACACAAGTGTCTTCTGGTTCAACTCAGAAATTACATCCAATCAAAACAGGAGCAGTACCTGGGCTCTCTTAAGTTCCAGCTTCATTCCTGCCTTGCTAAGCACAGGCTCCCAGGCATGAACAACTGTGGGCATGTGCACACACATGGGTGCATGCAAATCACATAAGCACTAGATCTGATTCATCCTGAGTTTGTCAGGCTGACTCCACAGGCATGGTAAAGTCAAAATAATGAGAACAGACTCCTTTAGGCCAAAATAGAAGAAATGCAGAGACTGGAGTGCCAGGACAGGAAACATATTGCTAGCAGAAAAGCATAGACCAGAATATGTGAAGTCACCAGTCAGGCAGAGTTCTCTGGATGAAAATTACAAAACAGAATAACATAACATTTATCTGGTTTTGCAGGGATTTGACTAATAATAACTCATTTAAAGCCACTGAACTTGCCCTGCTACTTGCTTTAACTCCACTGAGGTCAAAGTGACCGGACATGTTAATGTTCATTTAGCCTTTTAACTAACCACCACAGATTTATAGTCCAAGAGCATCAGCACTTAGTTCTTCCAAAAACCCCACCATGATCCCAAAATAGTCATTTTTAAAGTATAATACATTATTAAGACTGCTGACAGAACAAACACTATTACCTTGTTTAAAATGGTAGAGAAGGAGAAAAACAGTAATAAAAGAGAAATTATCGTGGTCTTGCTCCCACTGAAGTCATGTTTTTCATGAAGACTTCAAAGAGCAGGAAAAACATGGCCTTTAACCAACTTTCTGCAAATTACACAGCTGAGTAATTTTATCTAAAATAAATCACTTCTGATACATCTCTGATCTCCTTGAGTTTGACAGCAAAACTTCTGAAAATCTTTATTCTTGAGTGTGATACCATTTATCCTTGTGCTTCTCTGGTGCTTTACCGAAGTCTATAGTTCTCCGTTACCACTGGTATTTGCTGCCTACATGTCTCCAAACTTTTACATGGTTTTCTGAACCTGAATTTCACTGGTTTGATGATCCAGGCAGACTTCACCGGTTCCAGGATATGGACAAGAATAACACCTTTTAGTACCTTCAGCCTAATGGTGTTAGTACTGAGGACACAAAAGGCCAACAGAGTCATGACCAGAGAAATCAACTTCCTAATGCAAGTCAAAGAAAAGAATTATTGAACACTGTAGCCCACGTACACAAAATTTGTTTCTGTGTGTATCTCTACAAGACTTAGATAAAAATAAATGTTTCTAGCATTTTTGGTTGTCCTTAAGATGAAACTCAATAGATGTATTGTATTTGGTTTGGGGCTTTTTTGTTCATTTTGGTTTGGTTTTGTGTGTTCGTTTGTGTGCATATGCATTTTAATATCGCAGAAGGATACCATGCAATGGTCTTCTTCAGAAATCTCCTTTCTTCCCCAATATGCAACACTGCACTGCTTCTACCTCTTCTACCATTTTCACCTCTAAGACAAATAGTCTCAACATCACTCTAGCCACCCTGACAGGAGCACAACTATTCTTGGAATAAAACATCATTCCTTTTCTGGAATTCTTCCAAGTAATTTCATGTCTTAACTGATTCTCTGATTTAAGAGAGATGCTACTACATGCTGGTAGCTGATGCTAGCATGTAAATCTTAAATTTCATTGATCATCATGTTTTCCAAAATCTATAAAAATTTGGGAAAAACAATCAAAACTAAATACACTGTAATTTAGTCTGCATGAAACAGTTGCTTCCTTTCTTTCACTAACCAGTACCTAGCTCCTTTATTTTCCAAAGGTGGCAAGTAAGCTACGAAAGATAAAACCAAAACTATGGGTATCATGGAAGATCAGTCCTCAGCAAACCATCTTTAAATATGTAACCATAAAAATATTGTTTTCTCTGACCTTTGGCAAAAGGCACCGAGCCTTTTCATTTATGTTTTAAAAAATTCAAATGAAGCTTAGATGACAGACACCTCCTAGAGAAAAAAAAAGTCCACAAGCCCCAGGGAAGTCCTAGATTTTATTTACTATTCTGAAATACATTTGCTGTACTGCAGGATACCAGCTGATAGGTTTTCTGTAGCATAATTAATTCAGAGACATCTGCTTGCTAGCAGACCAAGGATGAAGCTCAGGGTTATGAGACCTGGATTGTAGTTCTCGCTCAAGAACTGATTTGTGGCATATCTTTGAGAACCTTGATCTGACCTCATTTCACCATTACAAAATGTGAAGACGTCTTTTAATATAACCCATGTTCTTTAAATGAAATGCAAGTCTTTATACATCTCAGTGAACTGCATTGGAAACACCGCAGTTCCAATTAAGACTGAACTCCTGAGGATAGTGACAATTACAGGAAACCTTTATGGTTGTGTTCTCTCAGTCAGAGAGCCCAGCTGCCTTCTGGAGAAACAGGACTGAACAGATTCATGTAGGTACTGCAGATACCAAATAATAACAAAAAGGCTAATCCTGAATATTGCAGCTGCTGATAATGTTCACTGCCTAACAATGCAGAAAGTATTACACTCACTATTGCTTACAGCATGCACTGCTACAGAGAAAGAAAAAAAAAAAAAAACAGTGGTATGTAGTCTGGGAGAATCCAAGAGTCTTCTGAAGAGGAAAATCCAACTCAGTGCATATAGCCTGAGGTTATTGGAAAAGCGTCTGCTAATCTGCAGCAGGCTCCCATAATTGTGCAGCTGAAGTAATAATACCCCAACAAAATGCAATTACAATGTACAGTGTTTAAAAACTCTGCCAGTTTTTACACGTCAGTTTATTCCAAAAGCTGGCTTATCCACTTTGTTAGTCTAAGTGTTCCAAAATGATTTAAAGAAATCATATCCATTCCATTTTAAATACAGGAGATCATATTAAATCCTAGGTAAGTCTATAAATTTTATTTATTATGTATCAGGAAAAAAAAATTTACTTGTAATCTACTTTTCCAAATGGGGTGAGACTTTTTAAACCTTATGGGAAGGGGGGCTGGGGTGGGGAGGGGAGTGTGCGTGTACATTGGTTGGTACAGCTCATCAACAAAGTTTATACCATTTAGGTTCCCAGCCCAAATGTATTGAAATCATTTATGATATGAAAGAGAGAAGTAACAACAGTTTCTTTGTCTATGGTGCTTTCATATTCTGTGTCATTTTTTTTCCCGGCTTTGATTGTTCTCCTTCAGTGATGGATGCTTTCCCTTCTTCCATCTCAGCATGCATGAGAGAAAGACAAAACTTAACATATCCATCACTAGAGCCAGAACCCACAGAACCATCCATCTGGAACCATAAATCCCAAAATTATAGATGCTCCCTGCCCCCCCCAAGCAAGATTCTTAGCTCTTCTACTCTCTCTTCAGCATGAAGTTGAATGCTGTGGAGTTTAGGGTTCATTTTTTTAGGTGACTGTAGAGATAACAAGAATATGGTTGTTGTGATGTGGACATATTACAAGCCTTGTCTGAAATACTCTTACCCAGGGCCAAATGCTTTCCCCATCAGCAATGAAAGCATGCAATGCTCTAGCATTCTTCTAGCAGCCTATCCCTCCCTTTGCCACCCAACATGCACACATACTCCCATCTCCCTGGCTGCTCACCGTGCTGAAGCAATCACAAATGCCTCAGGCTAAGCAAATAGAAAGAGGTAAACACTTCAGTCCCTGGGCACCATCCCAGGGAGGACACGCACAATAATTTCCAAGCTCCTCAACAGATTTTTTTTCTTGTGTTCGGTACTAACAAGATTAAGGAAGAGTTTTAATATACAAGTAGGATCCTAGTGTAATCAAGACTTTGATTACAATGCCTAATTCATCATAAGCTATCCTTGAAAACAAACACGTTCTATGCTTTGCTGTGCACTAGGCTTAAAATACCAGGCAACAGATCCCAGAATTGCCCAGCACTGTGCCCACAGTGAACTTCCTTTCCCACCTCTCCTTCCTCCTGTATCTCCAATCCACAGAATCTATAATTATTTTCAAGTAACTTATTATATCCACACTAAGTAGAGCACGAAGTACAGAATTCCACATTCACCTCAAGCAGCTGAGAAAGAATACCTGGATCTGATTTTGGTTCCCGCATTTCAAGTTTGTTTGATATTCCACTTTCATACAAAAACATAATGCAAAAGAGAGCAGGAGATTTTGGTAGCTGGTGCTGGGGTTGATCTGGAGTTTTGGCACTCAGGCTTTGTGAGAACTTATGCAGGAAAGTATGCAGAAGCACAGGCACATTGTCCTGAGGCACATTTATTAAAATGCAGTGTTAACTTTAGTATCAGGTATTGGCTGTAATTATCTTTGACAATTTATCAAGCAACACTTAAAATTTCAATGTTAATTCACAACTTAACAGTATGAATTAGTAATACATACACAACTAACTGCAGTAAACCCACCAATTAACAGGAAACTTATATGAGAAACACCATTAGGAATGTCCAAGAATTTGAATTGTGAAACAAAGATTTTGCTTACTATGGCAGAATAGTAGGATGCATGTCCTGTTTAAATTTATCTGCAAAGATTTGTATGATTCCATTGTTTCTGATCTCTTGTAATTATATATGAGGAAAGAGGTATTTGGTTTAGAACATCTGCATCAGAGCAAGCCACTAAAATTTTCCTAGAACAACCTAGGAAATAAATAATACAAACAAGCAGAAGAAACATCAAAGGCACACACAAACTTCATATGGAAATCCTGATTTTAAGACTGGCACTCCCTTCAGAAATACAAACAATACTGCTGGAAAAGCTGCCATATTCCAAAGTTCTCATTATCTTTCAAAGGTAAGATAACTTGAAACAATGCAACAAAGCAAAGAGAAGCTGCACCGCAGATTTGTGAGATAATCACATTTTCCCTAAGATAATCTGCAGACTCTACCACAGAATAAATATCTATAGCTCATTCCCATGCTGCAATTGTCAAGCCTTTTACCCACCACACAACTTATTATCTCACTTTCTACCCCAAGGTCTGAATTTCTTCAAAACAAATTAATTTGGCTCTCACATTACTTCGTGCTGGAGGCAGTATTGTTACACAGAGATCACAAATGAAAGTTAGACCACACAGAAGGGTATACAAAATTTTCCCATATAAACACAATGTTAAAATGGGATTTAAACTGTATAATATTAAAGTAATAGGATTTAAAAAAATACATAACATTTTGAAAAAATTGCATGACCTTACTATCATCACAGATGAGACAAAACAGAACAAAAATATCTAAGTATGTGGGAGACATTCTGCCATCATGACACCACACAGTCAATGCTGGCCCAGAAGTGCACACCATTTTGCAAATCAGGAGGGCCCTTCTGGTTCTCTCACTCAGAAACTCTGAGCAATAGTAAAGGCTCTAGTTAAACAGAGTTCTAACTTAAACTTCTTCTTCCTTTTAGCCACAGGAAAAAGGACTTAAGGCAAAGGGAATGTTTATTTTCAAATATGCAACCTTGACTTACAGAAAACGTGAGCATCCTAGCAGAGCACTCAGCAGATACTCAGGTAGAAGCTTCTTCACTCTGGTCTGTCTTAATCAACTTAAAATTATGCAACTGATTGAACAGGTCCGAGGACTACATTTTACTGTTAATAGAAGAGCTTTTCCTCACCAAAATCAATCTATTTAAAAAAAAAAAGAGCAATACCCCCACCTTCACTTCTGTTAATTTCTTATAGCCCTCTCTCCTTTCTTGGTGGTGGAAAAGAAACTAAAACCAGTTTATTTTTACCCTCCACTGCCAGCCAAAATAAAGCTAAAACATGGTTGTGCTTTTGTTTGTGTCCACACATTTCTATGTAAAGAGTTATCTTCAGATATTTCCTCTATTAAGATTCGAGTCATAGTCTTAACTGTGTTACATCTGGGGAACTTGGTCTTTGAGAGATCAAATACACTTCCCCAGTTGCCCAAAACTAGGCTCCGAATTCAGAAAAACATTCTTCTATATACAATTTTAACCTATATTACAGTCCCTCCTCATTCCCTGAAAAATCCTCTTAAGGTCATGGTTCAGATACAGCATTTGAAGAAAATTTTCTCTCCCCAGAAATAGATCTTTCGCACTGCTTTGTGTGCTACTACTGGGAAAAACGGGAAAGGTTTTTCTATTTCCCTGTTGGAACATGCTGTTCCCCAGAACACCTATGGGCCTTGTACTTCATGGCTAAAATCTCAGAGTTTGTAGAGCAATCAGACACTCAAAGTGATTTGGGATGCAGTGCAGGGCAGCTCTTGAGGCAGAGACCAAACATCAGGGAAAATAAAAGATGAGTGCTCTGTTTTTACTTTATTTTGCACATCTTGTTATGGCAGACTGGTGATATGCAGCTGTTAGAATGCAGTTTATAGGCACAAAACACAAAGCAGAAACTACCCTCCTGTAGCTTAGTAATTTTTTGTCCTCCTATCCACTGAAGGGAAGCTTAGAAAAATACTAAGAATGAAAGACTCCAAAAAACACTTCTTGATAAATCGGTTTTAGGCATACAGGCTGCCTTCCTTTTTTACAAAGTATGAGGATCATCTACTTTTTTATCAGGTAGTCAAGAAAATATCTCATTTTCATATACAGCATTAGTGGGAAAGAACTGCATAGTCTGTAAACACAAAAGCAGAGCCCGCTTGAGAGGCAGGAATTAAGGCAGAGAAGAGGGGGAAACCATGATTCAGTAACTGAAGGAAATCAAAACTAATACTGAAATGGAAAGGATAAGACAGGTTATCAAGTGGGAGGTTAATAAACTCAGCACCAAGAATCTTGTTCTTGTTTAGACATTCTTACATGTTTATAACCGCTACAGGAGGCAGTGCTATTTGCCATTTCCGACAATGTCCCAATTCATGCCCATTTTTGCCTGTCTTGAAACATCTGTAAGTCAGAAAAGTCAATATGGAAAATAGTTAGGGATGGGCAGCCTATGTGCAGTATGGTTGCCTTTCTTTTTTTTTTTTAAAGATACAGTAGAATTTACCTCAATTTTTAACAGAGGATATGTCACCGGGATTTAAGACATCTGTTGGTTTTTTTTAGGTTCTGAGCTTGTCTTACAGTTTGCAAGTTAAGATCCATTTTCTAAATAAAATCTAAAATTAATAAGGGGAAGCTCAAAAACAGAGTTACAGTTATCACAATATCTTCCCTATATTCTATTCAGTGACACCTTTAGAAATGTCAGTCTTTTGACAGGAGTATGACAAAATTAGCAAAGCTCATTTTCAAGCCATCTTATCAGTACATTGGGATGCAATGTCAATAAAAGCTGCTCAAGAGCACCTAAGTTCTGACTTCCCAACCTGCATAGTGGAAATCTTGTGGGGAAGCCTGTCTAAAACCCTGTTAGTTGCCCACCTAGTCCTGCTGTGTGTGTTATATACTGCACAGGAACACAATTTCTTCAGGTATTTTCTCCCATATTGCATTAGTTTTCCGTCAAGCATATTTTGCTCTTTTACTTGCTCTGTGTATCAGAGTCAAAGGAAGAAAAAGATGGAAAAAGTCAGAAAAATAAACATAAGTTTAGTACTCCTTTTTTAGGATGTACTCTAAAAAAATTACCTCAGAAGAATTACCTCCATTTGCAACAGTATAACCAAGGGGAGCAGCTTTTACTTTCTTTCAATTTGTTTTTACAGACATACTACTTGTGATGTGTGATCCACCCTCTTAGCGAAAAAAGATTTATTAAGGATGCCAGAGATGTCCCCTTGATGGCAAAGGAACAAGGAGAGTTGGAGACTAGCAACCGTGGTAAAAATTTCATTCAGATTACTATAAGCATTCCCACTGGTCTCCACAAAACACCAAATAAACAGGACTGGAAGTGATTCAATTCCAATTTCAGCCTTGGAATACCTGTAAGTATTCCCAAAGGACTAATGAGGAGTAGTCCATTTCATAAGAAATACTGACAGTGCAGGATGAAGCTTGTTGTCAAGGGGTCACCAATTATTACACGAGTGATGTGAGGGACAGACAAGGACGACACATTGACCCCGTGATTCAGAAGGAATAAAGGCATTTATTAACAGAAAATCACACTCTTATAGAAAGGATCATGAACCTAAGACCTGATTGGTCTTTAGGAGACTTCTCTTGCACTATTGGTTAAACAGGGAACAACTCCTTCTTGCAAACATCTCGTACGACAGCAGGTGCAAGGGATAAGATAACAATTGTTTAATTCTTTCCTCTAAGTTTCCCAAGCTGAGCCTGGGAGAAGCTATGTCTCTCAGAGTGAGAATATCGACAGAAGCTCACCCTTAAAATACTGGGAGAGCTAGTGAGGGAACTAAATTTTGAATGGACCCAGCATTTCCAATAATTTCATCCTACAGCAGAAGAGCATTCATCTGCTCTGACTTTCTTCCTGGACAGTCCTATTTTCAAATCAACTGTATCACAAAATGGTTCTATTTATATATATTACAAAATGCAATAAGGTCCTCTGAAACCAATTAGACTTGAGACATGAAGAAGGAAGAACTATCACATAACACCTCTGGACAGATTCGACAGCTTGCTCACTTCAGACAAGTTACATCATTTCAACTGCTTCTCTACCCCTCAAGACAGGTTCCAGACTTATATAAGACAGACTTACATAAAGATATGGCTAAACTCTTGTTTGCAAGGCAATAGTTATAACTGATCCTCAAGAAAACTGACCAAGATGCAAAATTATTTCTATTTACTGAATACTGGATGTCCTTCTGCTTCCACAGAACTAATACTTCCGTGCAAAGACACACTGCAGCACTAATTCTGTTTTGATGTTAACTGCAGGCATTGGTCTACTAGAACTTCAGATGTATGGTAAATATAGCAAATGGCCCACACTACAAGGTTTTTCAGAGTTTTATTGCCCTCTTTTAATTATCTAATTTTACAATGTAATTCTTCAATACTTATCTTGGACTGTCTCGTTACACTCTCATTTCAAAGAGCAACAAAAACAAAGTAGTCTCACGGAGTTCTCAAACACTTTTCTGAATAGCAAGGTTAGTCAAATTAAACTTCAAACAGCACTTCAACTCTTCTGAAATTCTTTTTAAATACACCATATGCAGTATTTTGAAAGAGTTTTCTCCAGCACACACTCAAATCAAAGCCTAATTTAAAATGCTAGTACCTCATCCTGCAGATGACAAGTTTAGAGTTCCCTCATGGTTTTTCATTAAAAGAAACCCCATAACTTCATCCTGCAAAACAGCTCTAAGAACTTCTACATCATGGATTATTAAATTGAACCAAAAGGAGGAATGAATATGTTTAAAATACAACATAAATCTGAACCTTGATGAAAATCATCCCTTAATCCCATCCAGCATTTATTTTAACTATACCATTTATTTTTTACTAAATCCTCACTAAAGTCCTAAGCAAACCTGGTCACCTCCAGCTACAAAAGGAGACAATATTTACAATTCTTTCTATGGTTGCCAGATTCCGTTTTTGTTGCACTCTATTTCCCTTTCCTAGAACATCAATTTTAATACTAAGGAGTAGGTAAGCAAAAGAAAGCACAAGTAAAAGCATCACAACCAATCCTAAACACAAGAGACAACCATTTAATTGTACTTTATTGTGCGTGCTAGAATAGGTAATCCGCACTTAAACAGAAGAAGAAATTTGTAGGTAGTATTTCCAACTTCATCTCCCATCACCCTTAAAATTCAAGTATTCTTAACACACATATACACATGTATGTAAAATACAGAACAATAATAGAATCACTTATCATGGTCACTTATCATGGTCATCCAAACCATTACAAATCTTTAAATATTTTATCATAAAACAGCAGGGAAAAATTAGCTGCTAGAAAATTGTGTTAACTCTTTCATCCCTAGTCATGAGCATCACATATAGTTTAGTTGAGGACTCACACCAAGAAATGTTTGTCCTTTAAAAACAAAATGCTGCAGTATACATATAAAAAAAAGGGCAACAGCAGAAGTCCCAAGGCAATATTTTAGAGAACCCCAGTTTTCTAATATCCAGGCATGCACAAACTGCAGTGAATTTCTGGCTTCTAACCTAGAATGTATCTCCAGAGACACTACTTCATCCTTATCTAGGATGCTACCAGGATACTGAAATTCAGAATCTGAGATGCATTTAGAGTCAAGGAACAAAGTCACTCCACAGGACAATTGCCTTCTGTTCCTGTACTGGGCAAATTAAAGTCCCTTCCTTGAAGAACTGAACACTATGGATCCTACAATTAAAACTGCTGTCAATAAAGAGCCCACATTCAGAGAAAAGTGGAAAAATATGAAAGTCACATCCATGATTCAGAACAATCTGGAAACTGAAGATAAGAATTTAGGGACAACAGCAACAATATTAACCAACAAAATGGGACCGTGCTCAAGGTGTTAACCAGAACAGAGATTAGTTTCTTTTAATTACATGAAGCAAATAAAGCAAAAAAGAGGACACAGAAGGGACCACAATCTCTGTGCCAAGCACTAAAAAAAAAAAAACCTAAACAAAAAAAAGGTCCTCCAAAAAAACTCCCAAAAATTATAAATTATTAATCACATAATCCTCAAGATGTTTTAAGTACTTCACTTGCAAAGTAGCAGTCAGTCACAAATCACAATTGACTGAGATCTGATTACAAAAACACTGGTGCCACCAAACCCATCAAAAAACAATGGCCTAAGGACAAGGATCATTGTAGGCTCTGTGTTTGATCTGTTATTTTCCCAGCTAGTAGTCCTCAGACTGTAAATGCAGTGCAAAAATGCCATCCTGAACACAAGGAAAAACACCAGCAATGACTCCTTTGCACTCTCTTTTGCAGAAGGACTGATCACTAGTTGCAGCTCCCTCAGCTTCTAGGTACATGATGATGGGACAGAATCTTCACCTCTGGTGTGCCTGAAATGCTCTACTTACACTCAGAGCCTATTTAAAATAGACCTTCTTGGACTTTATGAGCCCTTGTTTTAAATCAGTTGCAGCTCTTGGCATACTATACAGAAGCTGTAAAAGAAGCTGCTCTTTTCCTGACATGAACACAAGCTTTTCAACATGGATTTTGAAAAAGTTAAACTCTCCAGCAAAATGGCTGGAAATAGCAACTGCTTAATAGTTTAAAACTTTTTCTAAGCACTGGTCAGTCACAGTCATCAATAGTCCAGCACTTCACCAGAGGAAACAGGACCAGCAGAAGGGTACTTGAAGGAAAACACAACTTCACAACTTTCTTCCTCTTAAAAAAGTAAAACTGAAAAAGGCGGGGTGGGGGGAATAAAACATTTAGCAAAAATTACTGGAGCTTGTCTCCTCCTAAGTACATGAAGAAAAATTTGTTACAGTTGGGTATCTAGAAATACTCAAAGTGCTTGTCCAAACACTGCCAGTGTCCTCCTCCTCCTCTCTGCCAGACTTCCCATGAACTGAGCAAGCTCTGAGGCCTTAAAAAGGTTAGAGGCAAGAAGGGAACCTAAGGTCAGAAACAAGCTTAAACTGACCCAGCTGTAATAACAAAAGCACACAGGCTTACAACTCAATTATTTTTTACTCGAGAAAAGCGACTGGTTTAAAAAGCTTTATAATTTTCTTCATGCAGATTATATAAACAGAATTTCTGGCTTACAAAATTTTTTGTTTCTTTGTTTCTTGCATACAACAGTAGAAAAGGCTTTTAAAAGCTAAGTAAAAAGGTGCATAAATGTGAATACTCCTAAATCACAAAAGCCTATAGCTGAATCCACACTGAAAACTGAAAAGTTTACCTAAACGTGCTTTGTGAAACAATTACCATATTACCTTGCAGGAAAATTCCCTAAGAAATAAAACAATTTCCCAGAGGACTGTA
The DNA here is from genome assembly GCA_013399835.1 of Leptocoma aspasia. NCBI lineage: Eukaryota > Metazoa > Chordata > Aves > Passeriformes > Nectariniidae > Leptocoma > Leptocoma aspasia. Next base: position 939,000 of record VXAX01000193.1, read on the forward strand.
ACTGCTGAAGGCATAATTGTCTAAATGCACTAGAAGTCTTTAAACTTCCAAAATATTTTGTAATTTTGGGGGTTCTTCCAAGGGGTAAAGATGTTCATATTTCAGAATGCAGTTGTGAGTAACTTCTTACCTCAGCAGCCTCTTTTCTGAAGCACCCTCTCCCCTCTCATCCCCACTACCTTTACACAGCAGGTGAACAAAAAGTGCAACACATGCTTTTCACAAATAGGGCAGTTGCCAAAGCCACTTGATATTCTGATGTGCTGGAGGCTTTTGCAGATTACAGTCATGACAGACATCAGGGTCAGCAACACTGCATGCAGGCAATTCTCTCATGCTGAAATACTCAAAGCAGCTGAAGCCCTTTTATCTAATGTACACACATTTTCTAAAGCCTGATCCTTGATACCCATGCCAAATACGCCAGAGAGGTGAAATGCAAAGTGAAATTATTGCGACATCTTTCACAACTGGGAAAGATGTGAAAGATGCAGTTGTGGCCTGTTCTTACACATTCAGGCACATGACTGTAAACAAGCATTTTCCTAGCACTTCTTTTTCCCAAACCTACTGCCAGTTCTACCTCCAACCTGCCTTTTCAACCAACCACTGCTGCTAATTTATTGCCAGGCCTTCCTCCCGCGCCATCTCTCTTCAGAGAAGCTGCACATCAGCATCTGTAAATCCCTTCTCTGTTCTCCTGTCCCTCCCTACTCTAATCTGCTGATGCTTTAAAACAAACTTGCAAGAGCTCAGTTGTTTACAACATAAGACAGACTTATTTCACTGTTCCTGGGTATTCTCTTCAATTCATCATCCATTGTTTTGTTTTAAGGTGGAAACATTTTGCCTTGTTCCAGGCCTCCTCTATGGTTAACAGAGCAGTTCTCATTACAGCTTTGTTATTAAACATCTCCCTTTTTTCCTCTGCTTGAGGGCACAAACATGACAGTCAGAGACCAACTCCTATGAAAATTACCTTTTCAAAATAAAACACTAAATAATAAAATACCCTTCATAAAAATCTGCATACAATATTTACAGTGAGCATGCCCATGCAGAAAATAAATAGCTTCCATGGATATTTGTCAATGCAATTGAGTGAGAGATGAGAAATCCGGTAAGTGTAAGTGACCCAACATAAGCAATATATGCCAGAAGGGAGATCACAGGAAAACAGCAGACTGACTTCAGTTACCATCATAAGTTTGGAACCCAGGAAATACTGGCGATCTATTTTATTTGTTTATGTTAAAAGATATGATCTTTAAACAGATACAGTCATTTAAGATGAAAAGGTTCACTTTTCATGAAAGCAGAACACCATAAATACATGGTTGGATTGTGGATGAAAAGATGTAACATCTAAATAAAACTTAAGTTGCACACAGCAAGAAAACACAATAAAATCATCAGAATAAAAAGAAGTATCATGCTTTACACACTTGCCAGACCCTACCTTCCTACATTAAAATTCCTAGTAAATTAGTCCAAATCTTTAAAAGAGAAAAAACAACAAGGGAGGGATTATTCATATAAAGAATATAATTCTTTTTTTAAGTTAAATCCAAAATCCCTTTGAACAAGAAATGAGAGTTATTATTTCATATTTATTCTACTGTTCCACCACAACGATTATAGAAAGTCTCAACAACAATGAAGATGAAGTGGTTTCATATTAATTAAGTACTCATTAGAGAGAGACAACTTCACCCCTATCTCAATGAAAAGCATTCTACAACATCACAAGAACATCAAAAAGCAAAGCAACTCTGTATTCAGTGCTAAGCATTTCAGTCATTTTACAGATTTCAAGAAGCTCAGTAAAATATTCTATTTAATGTTGCTGATTTATATTAGGAAAAGACACGGTCATCCTGTGAAACTGGAGTCACACTGATCAGTACAACAGGCCTGTGCAATTAGAGATGACCAGTTGTAATTCAGAAATAAGCAATACTTCAGAGAGGATGACCTCCTATAAACCACAGACATTTAACTTTTACAGTTAATAAACTAATAAATTATGTGTCTGGGTGGGTCACAGAGGATCACCCTTAAGAGAAGTTAAAAAGACAGAGAGGCTGAGACCTGGCTGCTGTGGAAGGAATGGCACCAAGCAAGACTGGATGGATGGATGGCAGCTGCTCTGGACACTCAGGTGCCCAGCTATAGCAACGGAGCAAGGCCAGGCACATCCAAAAGGACATGCCAGGAAAGCCACACATCACAACTTCTCTGTGCACCTTAGAGCAAAGAAACAAAAAAATACTACAAGGCTTTGAGATTTATAAGACTCTCTCCAGGAAATAATTTTTACATAAAAATATGATCTTATATCTCTGTACAACACTATCTTTTTTTTTTGGCTAAAGCAGAAACAAAGGATTTGCACATTTCCTTCCTCTTTATCTTTCTCCTCAAGAACCAAGTAAGCAGTGTAAAAGTCTAACCAACTCACCACTTATAGAAGATAAATGCTTCACTAGCATTTATCTTATAACTCTGTTTCTATAGTACTTTTTTCCTACATAAAACAATGTCTACTCACTTACTGTATATGTGTTACATATTAAAAACATGTATATACAAAACCTAACATTGACAGCTACACAAAAAAAAAAAAAAAACAAAACCATTAAAATAAAATAAACCATTTTAACTTATCAAAATAAATGTTCTCCTCTGCCATTAAGCAACTCAAAAAAATAGAAATGTTACATATTTATTAGAAGAGCATGTAGGAGAATACAGCCCACAATATTTCCAGTTTCAATGTAATTTTTCTATTTAAAAAGACAGCAACTTCATGACTTACCATGTTTGTGCTTTTAAGCTGAGATAGTGCTGCACAAATTCCCTCTGTATTTTCTAAGACAGTGCAACCATCTACCATGAAAAGTCACAGATGGCTTGCCACTCTAAGTGTACAGCAGGTGAAACCAAATGCCACATCAGGGCTGTTTGTGCAGTAACACAGAGTTTTCAGTGTGATGGCTGCTTTTTACAAAAACAAAACTCAAATACAAAGAAGGTATTACTCAGGTATCTCTAACTTGCATTTTCTATGCACTGAACTTTTATTGAAGCTGAACCCAGCTTCAATAAAAGTGTTCTGCTCATCACTTATGCATCTGAAGCGTTCTTCTCTATAAAGATGGCATTCTGTCAGCTTAGAGATTGCCTGCTAAACTGCCCATCTTGGCTTGCCTTATGAAAAGCAGGAACAGGCATGCTTTTACGAGGCACACAGCCAAAAATGAGTAATACCTAACAATTTATGTAATTACAGAAAACACAAATTTGCTGAGATGCATGTAATATGAAAACTAAACTTATTTCTATTTCCATTTTTAAAAATCTGTCTCACCATTTGTAACTACATATCTACAGTATTTCATTTCATGAAACTAGATCAGCATCTAATAATTTCTAATACAAAGAGCATTCCATAGCTAACTCAGGGCAAGTACAATGGACTCTTAATTACCTACATGCAGGTATTTTTTTAAGAATATGCATAAAGCAACTGATACTGGAGGTAAAAAGAAGTAAATGTTGTTTAGCATTTATTACCACCATGCAATCAAAAGAGTACCCACAGAAATGTTCTCCTCATTGAGAAGTTCTTTTAAAACACAAGATTTCACTATTTTCCCCTTAACATTTAGCACTAAACACTGAATATTTACTTAATGCTTATAAAATGCAAAGAATTGACTGTAGTGTTATCAACCATTAATATATTCTTCATTAAATATCTGTAACAGTATCAGCCTTTTAATACAACTACCTGCCAGTCAAAACAAACAGCAAAGCCAGTTCTTCTAACAGTAATAGGAGACTTGAGAAATGCAAAGAGCTGTGAAATAATACAAGCATCTTCAGAACACACATTTAAGTCTGCAATACCACACCACATCAACATAACACCAGATTCTAGAAAACTGTGCTCTTGTGGTGAGAGTAATACCAGGGAAAGAACTAGCCCTGCAAAAAGGCAACTTCCAAAGCCCACATGCTGTTTGTGGGAAAGACAAGATCAGTTATTCCTCATATAGCAAATCACACCCTATCATTTCCATTTCCAGCAATATGGATATAGCAGCTCACTGACATTTATATCTTTAGTTCCCAAATAATAATAACCAAAGTACATTTTCTGTTTTAGGGGTTAATGGGGGGGGCGAGAGGGGTTCTGATTTTTTAAATTAACAAAACATCAAGGATTTGGCATTTATTATGACCACAGAAATTTCATCTTGGACAACACAAATTTAACTTCAGACTAAGTCTTCTCAAGAGTGCCTTGGGAACTAGCATTTATTTACAATTTAAATTGATCTGTGATGTATGTGCAATGACCTTACTGGGTTCTGCATCAGTAATATCTAGACTTATTCCAGACTCACACACAAATTATCCCAGTTTGACTATCTTGGTTATTTCTTAGCTTTTTCCCCGCATCCTTTTTCCCTTTCTATTTTATTTTTTTTTAATTTTTTTAAAATTATTTTTATTGAGACTAAAGCTCATAAAACCATTCCTTGTTTAATTTTTCTCTAGCTTCATATATTGAACAGCTCACAGATACTTTAGGAATCTAAAAGGCTTCTCTCTTTTGCCTAAGTTTTAATTCCTCGGTCATAAGATTTCTGTCATCTTGCATCCCCTGCACCTCCAACATCCTGAACTTCTAAAACATCACAGCAGACTCTAGACAAAGGTGGCTCACCTTGTGTTCACATCTCCTGACATCCCTGCAGTGCAACCATTTTACACACCAAGCCTACACACACATGCACACAATGGACAGGTTGATACCCTTCTGAGCACACAAACAGTGCTTTCTTCCTCCTTTTAGTCTAGAAGGGAGCAAGCTCTTATATAGAAGGAAATAAAATCCAGTCAGTTCAAGCTGTTCAAAAATTCACTGTAAACATAACATTTACCACTTCCGACTTTGCATTGAAAAGCAAGGATAAAAATCAAAGGACAAGAGATTACACTGGTTCCATCACTTCTTATCTTCCAAACTTCTTTATTAAACTCCATGTTTTGTTTTTATGATAATCAGCTTTACAGCATTATTCCTCTTGGGTCAAATGGTTTACTGCCATGAAACCACTGCATAATTAGCCTAAAATGTACAAGCCACAAGTCCCTGTAATTGGACTCTACTATCTTATCCCCTCTACATCAGAGCAAACATCTCTCTTTCATGCAGATATTTCAGTAAAACATAGATATAAGTAGTATAACCAATGCATGTGATTGAGGAATAAGCAAGTATTACCCAAAAGACTCATGTACAGACCACCAACCACATTTTTTTGAAGCTGGAAATCAAGAAGGAGGGATGGAAGAAGCAATTACCACAGAGTAGTAATGAACCATTTTCATTTGTCTCATGATTTCCAGCTGATAAATTTGGGAAATTGCCAAAGCATTCAGGATGTACTAACAACACCCTGTATTAGGCCTAAACACATTCAGCTGCATATTTGCTCCTGACCAAAGCTGGTGTCAGAGTATCCAAAATACTCAAATCTCTAACAATGGAATGGGTTGCTTGTTCGTAAAATAACAAGGTTAAAAGTCACCATTCCCAAACTCATTTTTGTACTTTAAAAAAATTATGTGATAGTCACCATGTGTCAATACTTAAAACCATTATGAGAATCTAAAAAATAAGTTAATCAGACAATTATTAAATATAGATATTCACCTTTTCACTTTTTGAACAGTTACTCATCAAAAAAGTATGCAAAAGTATCATCATGGGGGAAAAAATTTTAAAAAGAGAAAAAAACACCACTAAATGGATTTACTCAAAACAGCTTTCACCTACCTAAAATGAATTATGGAAGTTACAAATCCAGGTTTCACTTTTATATTTAGAATAGCCAGACCAGCAACTCACAGGAGGGCACAAAGTTTGATGCAGTTCCTGGTAGGGTCACAGTTCATGCAGGGACAGTAGAGCACATGCCAACACCTGAACTACTGCCAGTATACTGAAATAGCAGTTCTGACTAAATACCTCACCCAGTTTTGACCAGAGTAGAACTCAGCAACCACACTGGTTTTGGAAGTCTAAGAAAACATCATCACTTGTTTAAAAAATAAAAAAAAAATTTAGTATTTTAAAACCACTTAATCCAAGTCAGTATTTGAAGTCTCAAATCAGATTTTAGCTCTTAACTGGCAGGTATCTCCCATCTCTGGGTTTCTCTTTTCACATTTCTCAGTATTCTTAAACACAAAAGTTTTTAGAGGTCTTGATAGTTCCAGCAAAAAACCAAACCCTCTCAAAAAAAAAAAACAAACCTACACTGGCTTGTCATCCAAGCCAATCCAATCAACTTCTTCAAGTCCAAAGCATTAGAAAATACACTCCAAATGTTTATACTTACAGATAGTTTGTGTCCAGCAGAATAATAGCAAAAGCATTTGCACATCACTGAACTAAGTTAATAGATTTGTTTTGCATTCAGTACACCCAGCTTGCAACTTAGTCAGCAGTACTCTAATCAGAAGGGGACACATACATGTACAGAAAAAACAAAGAAGTCCAAAACTAACATGAAGAAATCAGAAGGAAAGATTAAAAGTGAGATAGAGCTTGCTTTTGTTAAAATGCAAGAAAAAAACACAAGTTCATGTCACTGACACTGTTATGTCTGTATATACCAGGTATGGTCTCTCTTGTGGAGTCCTCAGCAGCACAAGCTGCAAGGACACCTGGGGAGAAAAGGAAGAAAAGCAAACTTTGCAAGTGAGCAGAAAGGCCATTGATTTAGACAGCAACTACAGCCTGGCACAAATTTCCTTCATTACTTCCTACTAACTGAGAATGAAATTTTAAAAGCTTTCTATGGCATATCCTTTGATATAGTCAATAAAACAGTGAGTGGAAAAGTGCCTACACTCTCATAAACTCATTCAAACGAGGCACATGAGGCAGATTTTTGCATCACCTCCACTTCATATGCATGAAAACAATCAGCCTTCAAGCACTGAAAAACTGCTCTTTAAAGTGTAGGTCAATAGCATTATTGTGATTTGTCAGATATTGAGAGGAGGGAGGTGAGCAAGGGATAGAAAAGCCTTCTCCCCATTTTGTCAGGAAAAAAAACTAAATCCCACAGCAAAACATACACTAAGGTGTCCTACCTGGACTGTCTCAGAGGAACAGCTAGGAGGGCATGGCCAAGTGTCAGCTGATCAAGTACAATTGAAAATCAACTGTGTGATGGACCCAATGGTTCTGTGACAAGTCACTGGTCACAGAAAGGAAATCCTCACTTTACATTCTGACTCTGACTTGTCAGAGGGCTACACAGAAATAGGTGAAGTGACCAGACCAGCTATTACTAGAATTTTGATATAGCTGTAAAAAACTCATTTTAAAGTACTGAACAAAATTCAGTGCAAAATAACTTACTGGCTTTATGAACCTTCTCTTCCTGCACAAACATGTGGCTAATGATATTAGAACCTTCTGGTGGTATTATTATATGGGAAAAAGAAATTATGCTATGTGTTTAATGGTGGGCAAATAAACACCATGTAGTAAAAATATAGATAATACAATAAAATACATAGCCAAATTTTTGTCTGATAATAAATATGTTTATTAGGATTATTCCCCAAAATGTAAGGCCGAGCATTAGACAAATGGAGATTTAAATCCTTATCCACTGCAGAGCCATATACAAAGATGACAGATAATGATGTTTACAGGGCAAATATGGACAGGCAGCATGCCATCTCCCATTGTTTGAATTCAAGGCTTTCAGATTCATAAGTCTCAGTGGTATTGCTGCTATGACTAATCCATCGTGTCAATCAGTTCATTCTCATTATTTGTTTCAAGAAAGTTCCCACTATCTTCTTTAATAGAAGCAAGTTGCAACAAAGTTTGGGGTTTTTTTGGTTGTGGTTTTTTTTTTTTGTTGGTTGGTTGGTTGGTTAGTTTTTTGGGTTTTGTTTTATTGGTTTTCTTTTTCCTATTCTAGTTGCCAGCTCAGCCCAGATGCTGAATATTTTGTTGTTCCTCAGGAGAGGTACGTCCCTTCAGACAATAACCTTGATGTAAAAGCACAGCAATGTAAATATTGGTACACACTCCTCTCTCTCTCCAGGTTTGATCCACGATCCAACTCCTAATGATGATAAAGTCTGTTCCATGGGGGCTTCAGAAGAATTTCTACACATGGACCACCAGGATGTGAGTTTATGAAAAATAAGTTCACAGACATGACCATATCACTGCATTTGTTTGAAGTTTTCTTCTTACCTTTCATGTCAGGATAAGAACATCACTGAGCAGAACTGCAGAAAACTCAAATTCCTGATTACAACAACCTAGAATTTACTTTTTCAAGTAGATGTATTCTTGTAATAGCCAAATCTTAAAATGAAAACCATTGCAATAATATCCATTGCAAGAGTTTAAAACACTTGTAGAATGCCGCACTCTAAGCGGCTCCATCCCAAAGGCACAGGCACATCACCCAGCAAATCAACTACTATGATGACAGTGGTCTTCTAACTCAAAATCCAACCCCTTTATTTTAAAGAAACATTAGTTTCATTCACTAAGTTTCTTTATAAGATGAAAAGGCTTTAAGACCCCATAATACAAGAAACTGAGTATGCAAAAAACCACTTACCTTTGCACTATCAGAAAAAATAACTAAAAGCCAGGTAGCGACCAAAAGAATATATTTAGCAAAGAACTACTAGTATTTAAAAAAAAAATGCAGCATGCTCTACCTTTGTTTCTTTCTACACACGCTTTTCAATTTCTTCCAGTGGCAAAACTACATCACAAAACCATAAATATTAAACTGAAAATGCTAAAGATGTATCAAGTCATTAAACTTCACCTCTGATTCTCTGAGAACCACTGCAATATTTTTCTAATGTGGAACATTTCTGATTAGATTGACTCATGCATGCGAACTTCATAAAAGTCTGTGCAAAAGCTAACTATCCTCATAACAGCCAAGAAAACAACTCCCTTCGTTGCACTGAATAAAATACTGTTTATTTTATAACCTGACTAGAGCTCTGTGACAAAACCAGACCTGATTGTTAATGCAAACAATGGACTTCTTATACCAGCTTATTACTGAAACAAAGTTTTAAATGGTAAGTAATTTAAACTATTTATTTCTAAAAAATACTACTTAGCTGTTATTATTATAAATAAAGGTAGGCCATTGGTTAAAAAAAAAAAAAATTAGAGAGCAGCCCCAGTTTTCCCTCCACACACCAAACTACTGTTTCTTGAGTGTGACAATTTGGGAGGGCAGCCACCATCTTTTTTTTTCCCCCCTGGGTCTTTCACCTAGCAACAAGAAATAGAAAAAAAAAGTAATAGTTTATAGGGGTTGCATGAAAAATGCAAATAAACAAATCTGCCATAGGAACTCTAATTCACTGCTTCTACTTTAATCTCAAAGTATTTATTCAGACTCCAATACCCTCTCCAACAGTATTATCATATAAACATACACAAGACAAGAATGGAAAAGGACAAATGTGATAAAGTGACTTTCCCCCTCCCAGCCTTTGGGAATTTTCTGACTCCACATCCTCAAATGTATGGTATGCTCTATGGTATATCCACTTTTTCAATGACCCCAAGAAGCTGCATTGGAAGCTAACAGACCACCAGAATGCTGAAGCACTGTTACATCCTTTCCTCTCACAGACAATCCTGAATTCAGGTTAGAAGGTACAGTGGCATAGAAAATTTCAACAGCCAGCAGGTGAGGGAATTCCAAATTCTCTTTGCACAAATGGGTTCCACACATTAATACTACTGTCCCTAAGTGGCTGGCAAATGCCCCACAGGCTCAGGCCAAAGCTGTGTCTAGTCCAGTGCTGCATCTCCACGAGCAGCTAGAGATGAGTCTCAGGAATACCACCGGTTTGCCAGTTTCTGTGGCTCCTGAACCAGAGATGCTGGAAGGCAATATTTCTAACACCTCCTTACAGAGCTGGTGCCTGTGAATTAGACAGACTCCCTTTCTGATCTCTTCTGTCACTATTAGCCTCCACTACCTCATGCAGCAGCAAGTGCCAGGAGTTCACTGCTGCCTGGATATCATTGTGTTTCAAGTTTCTCTCTGTTCTCATACCACAGGAATTAACAAATGACAATTCCCCGAATTCCATATTGTGATTTCCTAAAACTCAGCTGTCTTCCCCACACACAGTCTGCTCCTCTCCATCATGAAGAGTCCATGGCCTTATTCCCTCCTTTCACTCTATTTATCCATTTCCTAACTCACCCATCCTACTCTCCCATCCCTACTCTCAAATAAAGGTTTGAGAAAAGGGAAAAGGCTCAGTTATTTGCTGCAATGTAACCCACTTGGAAAAGTTCCAAAAAGAAAAAAACAAAATTTGATTATCTGGTAAGAAAAAAAGTGCATTTCTCAGTCACCTGACTCACACCTGACAGGACGGACAAAAGGTAACATTTGAAACAAAAAGGTATAAGCAACACTAGCTTGGATACATACACGGTAATATCATCCACTAGTATTCAATAACATGAAACGTTTTTCTGGTTTTAAATGAATTTCTATTTAATTAGTTTTCAGAAATAGACCCACATTTTCATACACATTCATAATGGCCATCTGATACAGTTAACTACCTATCTCATTCCTGTACTTAGAAACAGTTAGTGGTGGCTTTCTGTCTTTCCCAGAACTAAACAGATACAAAGAAACAGGATTCAAACTTAATTTTCAAGACCTTTAGTGCCTTGCATAGGTGACAGCCTATTTCATCTTTTTTTTCTGGGCGCTTGCTCAGAACCATTCCATACCACATTGCAGCACCTCTTTGTGCACACCTCTGTTTATATATGGCAATATTACTTACCACTAAGAAATCATATAATGCTCAAATTCCTCCTCCTTTTTCAAAGCAAAGGTGTTAAATAAATGCTTTATGCTTCTCTTTCTTTGAATCTCACTTACAACAAATGGTTCTCAAAAAATATTTCCCCTTTTTTTGTTTTCCTATCCCAAAATGTATTTCAAAATCTATTTTATGAACAGAATTACGTATTTCTTCAGGCACAAAAAAAAAAAAAACAAAACTAAAACAAGCTGAAATTCGGATGCTATTTTTCAGTCCTTTCTTACCATCTTTTACCACCTTTCTTACCACATTACCAAGTGAACAAATACAGTGAAATACAAGTCAGCAAAAGAAGTCATCATAGCAGTTTTCCACTGATTGGAAAAATATTAATAGCCTCAGGCAAATCAGTCATTAACTCTTACTGATTTGAAGGGTGATATAGCATTAATAATTCAATAAAAAACACATTGAGTAATAAAAGCTTAGGGTTATTTATTTAACCAATTAGATCATTTTTGGCAGCATCCCTGCTTTTGAATAAACCATGCATGTTCTTCAATTAATCATGAGAATTGAAAACTACAAATCTGCAGTCTCTATCTCCCAGTCGAAGAGATACATTGCTTAAGAAGCCCAAAAGATTGAGGGAGAAAATAAGAATAATTTACATTCTCTGTGGACAAAGAGAGTTGGCACTGGAAGATGTGCTAATTAGCAAAGCTTGGCTTCTGATGCTTAACGATCTGTTCCTCGTGCACCACTTTCCCAATCCACTGAGAGACAGGTACAAATTGCACCTATAAAAAGTTATAATCCATTAGCATGCATATGAGGTGCATCTTGTTACCACTAATGTTCACCAGCCCCCTCTAATCTATGAGAGTGGCAGAAAGATGCAAATGTTTAACTAGGACACTATACTGAATTACCATGCATGTCATTTATTAACAGCTTTATTTTATTCAGAAACCTCACTGTGACAAACCATTCTAAAACAAACCCTGTTGTGACAAACCCTGGCAATCTGAAGTCAAGGGCCAGGGGATTCAGTGTTTTGAATGCTTCAGTTTTGGTGTTTCTACAGGGAATCAGTGCATTTTTCATGGTCCATATAAACTTTTAATTCTCTACTATAAATTCTAAATTCATTAAAATACTGTCCAATTCAAAATCCCTGTTTTGAGTCCCTTTTTCACCAAGACAAAATCTCCAGAGTGCACCCTCAACTGGAGCTACAAGCTGAATGCTCAGTTTTATATCTTCAGATATAATATCAGATATACCTTGAGATTCAGATTTGCTCTACTTATTCAGACAAAAAAAAAACAAAATTAGTCATTACAAATCTAACAGTCTGCTTCTATCTGATAACTAAAGTGGCTTCAGCAAATGGATGAAAGAGAAATATAAAAGACGGCCATCACTTCCACAAGTCGTAATGAAGTTGTGTTCTTACAATTAAGTCTTCTAACATTTAAACTGGGATTTCATACAAAAAAACAGAAGGTGATGTTAATTTGCTTTTAATATTAGTCATCCCAGAAGTAATGCTTCACAAGTTGAAAAATAGTCTTTATAATTATTACTTTCAAAGAAAATTTCACCTTCATCAAACAGATTAAGATGTGTCAAACTTGCATTTGAGAGAAATCAATGAACGCTAACTCAATGTAGATTTTATATATAGACCTGAAAAACAAGAGTAAACTAAAAGAAAGGAAAACGAACCCCACAACAAAAACCACCAAAGATACCTACATTCTTTTGCCCCAATTTTTTTCAGAGTAAACTAAAATTAGACCACAAAACTATTTTGTATTATTTTAATCCAGTAAGATTCCAAATTCTGGTTCAGGAGATGGGGCATTAAGTTCATTTTAACTGTCAATATCTCATTTCTCTGTAGCATTTTGGGACCTTAACAGGTTTAGATCAATTTTTTTTTTGTTCTTTTTAAGTAAACATTAAGTATTTCAACACTGTCACCTTCTAAATCAGCACTTTCAAGAAGATATGCTTATATCACATCCATATCTAATTACCTATCCACACATCCCAGTTTTCTGAGGGGAAACATCTGAGCAACTAGCATGAACAGGGGACTTTTCAGTCTCTGCAACTAAAAACACCCAAACTTCTACACATTTTCTTCTATAGGGAGGGAAACAGCTTTAGTGAAAGAAATGCTTCCCCAAATTAATGAACACCTTTTTTAAAACTTATCTTCCTATTTAAAATTAGTCTGCTTGTTTCACTAAGTATTCAATCAGCTCTCAGTTAAAAATTTGGTATAACTTCAGACAACCAATAGTTGTGAGTTGTAAGTTGTGAGTTGGTTTTTTGGGTTTTTTAATTAATTCCCTGTGCAAGAAGAGGCAGGAAATGCTTCAAATCTCAAATGTATAAAATAAAGACTTGGTGCTTTTTGAAACAGCATAGTAATTCCTAGCATCTCAGAACAAGAAACCCATAAATATTCTACACCCAAAATTTCTCTTCTCTAATAAGGATTTTAGAAGATACAGGGTGTGAGTTCTGAGCAAGGAGTATGAGATTCATATCAGTAAACTCAGAGCAGGAGCACAACACACCTGCAATGCCACAACCCTGACATGTCAGCAAAGGCCTGAAAGTAGCAAATATTTAACAGGTTACAGAAATAATATTCCTATTGTTACTTATTGTTCAGGCATCTAGAAAGTATGTTCTGTGGTTCTAATACAAAACCCAGGACCACAACAGAAGACAGAAACTTTGAACTAAGACAAAAGGCAACATACAAAAAGCAAAGAGCTGAATAAATAGCACCACGGTGACAATATACTTATATAGTCTTTCAAGCCACCAAAGTACACAGGTGTTTTAGGAGATACCTTTGGCTTTTTAAACTGTTCTCTTCAACTCATGATGAAGTCAACGTGGTCCTGATTCCAGAATCGATCTTCAGCATCTGTTCTGCAAAATGATGATTAATTCTGTCCTGTTTCTCAGTGATGCCCAAACTAAATGTGCATACCTCCTGTGAATAAATAACTGAAGCTTTCAAGCCACAAACACTATGTGTCAACCAGCAGTTTTGTTTTTCCCCCTTTCCATGTCCAAAACACCTCCCTTCCCATTCGTGTTTTCCTCCTCACTATGCAATACATCCTGTTCTGCAGGGATCCTATTACATGTCATAAGTGGAACAGACATACAGAGTTTTCTTCCTTCTCTAATTTAGCCATTAATAGAAGGGAAACATGAAATATATAGCAATAATGATTATTTGTACTAGCACTGATTAAGCTGGATGTGATTTGGAGATATTTCTTTTTCTTATTATCAGAAAAAAATCATTACTCCAAGCAAACAATAACTGTCTACGCAGGACACAAACCTTTGACAGCAAAATTAGTTTTAGCTGAAGAAACCTGGTAGCTTGCACCCCAGAATTCTGACAGAATTGGCCCATGAAGTCACTGGTGTGACAGCAAGTAGTTTTAACAACCAATCTGTCAAGACAAAAACAAATACTTAAGCGGAAAAAAATGGTGAGTGGAAAACAAAAAAACACCATCTATCTCAAGTCAAGCAGGAGCGAAAAAAGTGAAGCAGCCCAAAATCAGAAGCAGCCAGGCACCCAGGCAGCTACTCTCATTCAGGAAGATGGTTAAGAACCGAAGTGGAATAGAAACCTAAAAAGGACACAAATGCGAATAAACCAAAATCATTCAAACATGGATCTGTATGATATTTAAAGAAGAATACATTCCTTGCCTTAGAGAAAAGAAGACAGGAAACTCTTTAGTATGGAGTAGAATTTGCAGATATTTTCTATAAAACCTTGCAATAATCACATAGCTTTATCTATTAGATGCAAAATCTGTTCCGAATAATCTGAACTTTTCCTTCAGATTTCTACAATTGCATACTGTGAAGCCTCACAACAGGAATTCTGCCTGCAGATTTGCTCTAACAAGTTTTTGCAGCTCTGCGCCAAACCCTTCTCAGCAGTTTACAGCACATGCACAGTAGCTACAGCGCGTCCTGCCCTGCACTCATCACTTAGCATTCCATGAAATTACAATACCTTTCAGCTTGGAAGTATAGGATGACCTAGTTCAATGTTCTGCTCAAAGCAGGGACAACACTGAATTTAGACCAGGCTGCTCATGGCTTCATCCAGCATGGTCCTGACAGCCTCCAAGTGTGGAGAGATCACACTGTCTCTCAGCAACAGGTGCCAGCCCTTAAATATCTTCATAGTGATTTTTCCCCCCACTCAGAACTGCTCCATGCTTCATGCAATTTAGGACTTACCTCTCACCTTTTCTGCGTGTACTAGGCCTCCTCACACCACCTCTTCTGCAGTCAGAACAAGAACAACTGACCCAGTCTCTTCCCCCCTTCCATGCTCCAGCCTTCTGTCTCACTGCCTGTCCATGGATTCACTCAAGCTTATCAGAATTCTGGTACCAAGAGAGCCAAAACCTGACGCAGGATTCCACATATGGTCTAATAAGTGTCAAATAATGGGGAATAATCACTTCACCTACTGGCTGTACTCCCACTGATGTAACCAAGAACTTTGTCAGGGCACACAGCTGGCTGTGTTTAGACTTCTGTCAACTCACCCCCAGACAAATTAAGTCTAAGTCATCTTAGTTGCATTGTGATTTTTGTCTTCACAATGATACTGATCTATATATTCATCCAGATATTCCCAGATGCAAAATTGATACCCCGAACTACAAAGATAAACTACTTAATGAGAACTATTTCACACATGAAAAAGCAAGCTGGCTAAGAGAACAAAGAACACATTTAGTTTAGAAATAGTTATTTGAATACAAAAGCTAACCAAAACACAAAGGTACAGTATAAAAAATAAATCATAAAATTCACACACATCAACAGGCACTCTGAAACTGATTTTCCACTTTTACAGTACTAAGATCTTGTTGACCACAAACAGGAGAAATGAGGCCAAGTTATCATATTATCACTTTCTGTGACCGTAGCACCTTGCAGTTCCAGAGTCAGATTTCTCAGCTGCAGAAGTATTTTCAAATTAATTTTTAAGTAATCATTCACAAGAGTCTGTAAATTTTAATATTTTTCACAGAACTTCTGGAGAGCTCTGTGTGCATAAATCATTAAGCAGTTCCAATTTATAACTCTCCACTCACATTTGACAAGCTCTGGGGAGCTTTCTTATCCCACTTCAACATGCAGCAATTTCAGTATTCCAAAGAATGTCAAAGCATGGGGACATCTGAACAAGTCATTAACAATTTAACAAACATGCAAACATTTTCTGAAGAATAATAGATAAAAAATGTGATGGACTAAACTGTATTGTTTTCAAGATATCCAAGTAATTTATTAATTCAATTAATTGAATACATTTAAATAACCAGCTTAAATCAATACATATAATATTTTTTCTTTATTTTAGAATCTTACAGTTCACTGGAACATAATAAGCATTAATTAACCACATAAACAGAATAAAAGTTACCCATATGAATGCTGGAATAATTCACTATGCTTACAATTTAAGTTACAACATTTTTCATAGGAAGTTCCCCAGCTTTCAGTCTCTAGGCTAAATATTTAAACTTACAAAGTTTGAATTTCATACCCCTGAAAAATTAACTCGACAAACACAGACGGCTTGCACAGTAAATTTTCACACTGACCAATAAACTTCAAACAAATCACAATCTTGGTCTCAGAAGTGTTGACATAAAAAAACACCATCAGACTGCAAGTACTGTTTTTTAAAAAGTAAGTACTATTCTTCTGTCATTTTTCTTAAACTAGAGTCTAACCATTTAAACATACAGCATTCTTTGAGTACATTAAAACCAAATAATTTTCAGAGGTCTGTATTGCCAGAACTACTACTCCACAATTTCAACACCCCTATATCATTTTATATGAAGTAAGAACAGTAATTCTTACTCCAGGCAATTTTTATGTCCCTGACACCATGATCCAGTGAGGAAAGATAAGAACAACCTGGCCAGTGGGAAAAGAAAGAAAAGCACTGCAGCTTTGTGCTCTCCTTCCAAAACTGAGCCCACTCCAAAGCAAATCTCAGCTGAGCTTCTGTTCATCTTACTGGCAATTTGGATGAATGGACACAGAAATAAGAAAAGCATCTATATGGGTACTGAGAATATTTCACACTGCAGCCATGAGGAAATATTTGCAGTCCCTTTGATTAAAATGCAATGGAAACTTAGAATTCAGTTCTAAAGTAATGATGTGCTTGTAACAGAGTTACACATCATAGTGACAACTGGGATACACTTTAAGGCCAATTACACGCAGACAAAAGATTGTATCTGTGCAAGCACAGCCTGATAGTGACAAGCATTCTTTGAAGTCCTAACCCGGCATTATCTCTACAAGAAAAACAGGATCATCTCTTTTAACTGCATTTGTGAAGTCTTCTGTCTTCCAGAAGGTGTACTTAGAAATTCAAAATCAGGGTTTAGTGGGGAAACATTCTACTTTTGCATGCAGCACCTTAAGAAGTTGCTCAGTATCACCATACAAGATAAACACTGTACAAAAATCTAGCAAAGCAGGTAGAACAAGACTCAAAACTTATCCACTTAGGTCCTTGAGATGTAAAATGTTCTAACTGGAGAAGGGACACCTTACATGCAGAGATGAAGGGTCCATCCAGTGCCTCCGGGAGGCCAGCAACCATCTGCCCTGGGCAAGGCTTGCCAAAAGAAGCCCTTGAAACTTGCAGAACCCTCTGATCCTGAGCTATCACCAGCCAGGACCGGGCAGGCACCATCACTGACAAAGCCATGAAATCAGGGAGACCAGGTACTAAGCTGAAAACTAGTCTATTTCTGCTCCTGTTCTTCCCTGTTTCTATACAGGCTTTGATTTCAAGAGAAGATTACTCTCATCTGTATTACAGGTACTTGTGCCCTCTGACAAATCTGCTATCCCACAAGAATTCCCAGCCAAACTAGTAAGCTACTCCTACAATGCTCCTAGAATCCTCCTCAAGTCACTCAGTACTTGGCTACCTAAAATATTTTGNGAGATGAAAAAGAAAAGCCACTAGGGACAGCATCTATCAGCATTCGTGCAGAGCACTGCTGCTTGGCAAGTACAACCTGAGAGTACACAGCTTGCAGGCACGAGTGCTCCGCTCTGCTGCTTTTGCACCTTCAGGGTATTCCACAAGTGGCCTTTACAGCAGCTTGAAGTGACGTACAACAGCACAGCAACCACCTCAGCCAGGGCAGGGCAAGGCTGGTGCCCCACGGCTGGGAGCAGAAGGTGCTGGAGGACAGGGATGAAGCCCTCCCCTGTCCGTGACACGGCCTTGACACCTGTGCCTGTACCTGGGTGCAGGTGTCAAGATGTTGTAGCAGCAAGAGCTGAAGGGGCAGCCTCTGTGTGGAGCATCTGTCTGGAGCTCCCACACCTGGCAGAGCTGCAGCAGCCCCAGCGCAGGGCAGGGCTGAGCCCCTCAGCCCCGGGGAAAGCCTGGGCAAGGGAGGGCAAAACGCTGCCCGGCAGCCAGGGCTGAGCCAGGGGAACCCAGCGAGAAACACGGCTGAAAGCAATGCTGAAAACACTACACCACAGTCAAATGTTGCTGTTCACCCTTGTGTGTCACCATCCATACATACTCAAAGGCAGACACACAGGTGCAGCATCAAATTATCAAACAAGATAATTTCGGGTTTCTGTGTTAAGCTGTCAGAGTTTTGGCAAATGGTGTGGCAAACAGTGCTGGCTTTTAAAGGACATAGCCCAATTTTACGAATTTAGAGACTAATTAAAATACCTTGCTCTTATTAGAAATAGTGTGGCTATAAAAGTACAAAAATTAATCAGAGACTCAAGGTCACATATAACATTTGCAACTATATCAAATTCATTAGATCTCAGACAAATAAACCCTCTTTTTGCAGCCTACCTTCCACATTTTCCCAAATATCTCTTACTGAAAAGTATTTTGTTGATTTGTGGGGTTTTTTTTAAATAACAACCCTAGTTTTTTTTCTTCTTCCCCTCCCTGTTTCTTTTTAAGAGCTCATAGCCTACCACTACCAAAGTCCATCATCCAGTATCATAAATACCATTAATTTCAAATGAAATAAGGCTTTGATTTCAAGAGAAGATTACTCTCATCTGTATTACAGGTACTTGTGCCCTCTGACAAATCTGCTATCCCACAAGAATTCCCAGCCAAACTAGTAAGCTACTCCTACAATGCTCCTAGAATCCTCCTCAAGTCACTCAGTACTTGGCTACCTAAAATATTTTGGGAATTGTTAACATGCTCTTAGGTCTCTTCAGTACAGGAACATCTGCTGCCCAGTACAGGGAAGGAGGAGATTGGAAATGCTGAGACCCACCAAACACTTCCGACACAAGAGGGTAAGAAAAATTTCTCCCATGAGAAAGAGCAGTTGGGTTTAGTCCTATGTGTATCCCAGGCCAGGCATTTCCACTACTCTACTTTCTAAACTAATTTGACTTTTACTAGCCTGAACCCTAAACATCTGAGTGAACAATAATTTATCCTTTCCACTACCAAGTATTTCCATTAGTAAAAGAGACTTCACGGAGAAATGTATTGAGTAACTGCCAGTGAATTTTGAAGAATGTTGCGCTATCAGTTACAAACACAACCCTCTCAGAAAATAAATCCACCATCTGCAACAAGTGGGTATTGGCAGAATCATATCAGAATTATAACATAAACCATCAGTAGATATTTTTTAACTTTACTAGTCAAATAGATAAGATTTTTAAGGCATTAATGTAATTTTTATTTAATATAGTTTTCCTTTAATGTGTTTTATATTGGGAAAAAATATTTATTGCATATTACTTAAGTTTATTGCATGTTACTTAAGTTTATTAAAGACCTGTCAGCACTTGAGTTAAAGTTACTTACTAATTGGAAATTGTTTAACTGTTTCTTTAAAGTCCATTGTAATAGTGCTAACAGTTAAGTACCTTAAAAAAGAAGATGTCTAAAAGGTTTCTGTTACTAACATTTCATTAAAAATTAATCTGCGAGGAAGCTGAGAGGGGCAGAAAAACAAGTTCATTTTGTTACAGAGAAAACTGATTCCCTTCACCCCATCTCCCTCCTGAGCTTAGGCCCAAATGACCACATTAAGATTTAAATTCAATTGAGTAAAATAAAAGAGTTCATCCCAACCATGCAATTATAATTTAAGAATATTCACACTACATCTGAATGTTCTAATATGTATTCATGGAACAATTTATACAAATTAGTTTTGTATCAGCTTCAGTATTTTGGAATATTAAAAAGCGTTTCACTACTAAAAAATATGCAGTAGAGGAATGGGAATGCAGTTATTAAACATATTAAACATATATTTCCTTTACATTTGGCAATTTTTTCCTGAATTATTTTTGAGACAACTGTATAGAAACAAAAAAAAAACATTAACTTGTCTGCACATATCAAAACACATTGACTTTATAAAACCTATGTTTCTACTATTCTCTAAGACATAATTTCTCATTAATTTTTATTCACTGTCATTGGTAATTTTAAGTACTAAGACAACATCTCAAATGCTACCAGGTCTTTCATCATGGCCCACATATGAGCCACTCTAATTTGTTTTAACAGAGTTTTTACAGAGAAACCAAGCAGGATTTCTTGTAAGAGAGATACTAACTTTCCAACATACTATTCTACTATACGTCCAAATTTTACAAACAGTGAAAAAGCCTTGCAATTACACGATGGAAAAAGAGCTTCACTGATAAAAACCTCTGTGTTTCAAAGTGCTTTAGAAGTAACAATCTCTTTTAAGTCAGATTGCAAAATTTTTAGTACATAAATGCCTTTTAAGAATAATCTCATTCTAATGCAATATTTTCCCCCAGAAATCTTAGGCATCACAGCAAGTCATACAAAAGTAAAATGGCACTGATCAGCAATCACTGACTGGAAGTACAGAGTTTTGAAACTGAAGCACAGAAATGTTTTTTCCCCTGTACAAATTTACACCACTCTACTTTGCACCTTAAGCTTTCTGTGATCTTCCAAAAGGTTTTTTCTAACATTTCACAGATAAAAAGGTTAATATCTATACTCTTACAGAACACAACCAAAAGGCCTATAATCTGCACTTTATAGACAACCTCTTTAGAGATTTTGTCTAATCCCCATTATCAACATCTCTCAATCTTTAACAGACAAAGTCAGGATTTCAATTCCATACTTATATGGAATATACATACATACAAATAATACTTAATACATACATACATAATATACATACATACAAATAATACTTATTTGAGGCAGTATGAGTTGACAATGTTAAACTTTGGAAAGCAAAAATTCTAAGAACACAGGAATTACCTTAAGGAATATACTTGCTTTGTCTTTCAATTGAAAATATCAGTAGAGAAAGTATGATTTATTCCAGGAAAGCTGATAACACAACTCAATAAGAACAATAAATGAAACCTGCATTTATTACACCAGCTTAATGTCTTTTGTTGCAGAACAGTGCCATGTTTCATACAAATAATTATAAATTTCAGGTCAGTTTAGCAGTTCAAGTCTATACATTTGTGACAGTCGTCTAGTTGTGTTTCAATAGAAATCATAAGTTTACTATTGTGTCTAAAGGTTCAAAAATATTGTTGGTGTATGCTAATTTTACTTCTTAAGTAAAAAAACTAAATCAGAACTTCTGAAACAGCATTTCCTAGAAAATGTTGATAACGGCAACAGATGGGCTGATAACTGAGTGCATTTTTTTAATGCATTTATGTTGCTGTTAGTTATATTTAGGATAAATAAGTAAGTCCCTGCATTTCAAGCTATGAAGTTACAATGTCTGTAGTGCAGCTGTCTGCACAGGATCCCTCACTGGCTCGGGCCAGGCATTCTGGCACTGGAGTATTAATACTCAGCTTGGCAAACTAGCACAAGCAGAGACTGTCAAATAGGATAAGTGGGAGGTTGGGGGTATAAGGGATATAGAAGATGGCATCTATTTTTAAGAGATGGTTAGCTTAATTATCTATGAAGTTATTGATCCTGAGTTAGGAAGCAGCTGAGCAAGTGTTTTAAAGAATGCTGTGAGGAGCCAGCTTGTGATTAAAAGAAAACTCATGCCCTTAAAGGAAACTGGAAAGCAAAAAATACTTTGGCAGTTGGGAAGTGCACTTTAAGTAGAATAGAAACAAAACCTTAAAATATTCATGTCTGTGTGTCCGAAGTCTACAGTAGATTTTTTTCATACAGGAAATTCCACATTACTTTAAATACAAAATCTTGGAAATATTTTCCTAGTTTTCTCACTAAATTTCCTCAAAATGAGTAATGTTACAAGATGTTCTATGCTGTACAGGTAAGCATTGGCCAAACAACAAGTTCCTGGTCAAATCATTTTCCCATGAACCAGAGTGGGCACACAGGTGTTTTGTGCACCAGGAAGATAATAAATGTTTATGTTCTGTAAAACAGAATAGTAGTTTAGACCCAAAAATGTCATCAGCTAGAAATCCTAATGTTTAACCTCATTCTATAAGAGAATCTCCTTAATTGTTTTTTTGGTTTTTTTCAGTTTTTTGTTTTTTGAGGTGAGCTCCTTTAACCAGTCACTCTGTTCTTCTAATCAAATTTGTACATTCAACACCTATGACTCCAGGTAAAGTTACTCCAACCTCCTGTCAACATCACTTTTCCACAATTAACAAGCAGTAAAGAAATCATTTCAGTTTGAATTATAAACCAAATGCTGCTATTCCTCACTCCCTAAATACCCATAAACTGAGCTGTGACTCAAAATTCACAAGGCAAATCTAAGATATAGGGTAAACATAGTTTCTTATCTGCAACATTCTATGGCCAAAGTCTCACTTACATAGCAAAAGACTGCACACTTATCCTCTTTAAACAGAGGGCAGGGCTTGTTTACACAAGGAAATGCCCACACAGTTCTGTGGCTATGGTTATTGTGGAACTTGTAAATAGATCAGAAAAAAAATGCTCCTTTCTCCTCATTTGCTGCTGAAAACGATTTGCCAGTGGAAATCCCTGGTCAATTTGGTTAGGGCAGCACTTCACCAAACTTTGTTTTCAGGGTTTATCTATGCTGCAGACATACCAACTGAGTTTTATGCTGGTCAGCATAGGTATCAATAGCAGGACAGGCATGAATCCGATCACGTCCCAGCAAATCTGAACTAGGGGTGAAACTCAAGTCACCAATGTTTCCAACCCATCAATAGATTTCCAGCCCTGAAATAGACATGGGAAAACAAGCCTGGGAATATGTGTGTGCATGTCAGTTACGCTTCCCCAGTACAGCATGGTCCTACCCACAACCCGGTACCTGGAGAATTCAGATTTGGAAACTCAGCACAACCCACTATTAATGAACTGTTACTTAAACTATTACTGAAGGCCATCTTTATAACTATTTTCATTTTATTAATGTGTGCTTAAACACTAGTTCTCAAACACTATGATTAGTGGGTCCTTTCAAACTCAGAATATTCTATGATTCTATGAAAATTAAACACATTAGGCAGAATAATTTATTACACAAAGGAACTATGCCACAGGTTCTGAGACAGCAGTAACACAACTGAAGCCAAATTCGAATACTTGGCTCCTCTCTGAACATTTATCTTAATTAATTCTCATTTTGGAAAACCTGTGTTTGTATTCCTTCATGCACAAAGCTTCAAGCATACTTTGAAAGTATAGGCAGACTTTTAAGTTAATGATTAATAGCAAGTAATAAATATGTGTGCAGAAGAAAACTCCAAGCCTTTATACTAGGAGGGTCGTTTTGGTTATTTCCAAATTACTGATCCTTTCCCGTTTCATTAAAAAGCTTCATGAAAATCTTGATCCCAACCTTTTCCACTTTTAGCCCTATAAATTCAGGAAGAATGTACAAGTTGCTACTTTGAACTTAAAATTATATAATTCTCACTTGGGGATGTTTTGCATATTTGGCGGGTTAAAACACCTTCTCTATGAAGTACAAAGAGGAGTAAACCCTCACAATCCTTCTGGTTCAAGTACACACTTCTCGATATGCCAGACCCAACATGTTAATCACCCATTATCTAATCAAGTATTTATTCATTCATTGCATCAACAAAATTTTACTTCAATACGCTATTGTATTGTAACACGCATATTCCCAAGCTATACTAACTTTTTTTAATATTTCACAATTACAAATAGCTTTTTCCTTGAAGGTCACAAAATCAGATTACTTTTGTGCAAAATGGCTATTTTTGACACATGGCGATACAAAAGAGTCAATGAAAATTATTTTTATATAAACAGATTTGGGGGGGTTGAAAACTTTTCTTTTACTTTATTTTCCCTCAAAAATCACTTTTCTCATTTCAACATGCTTTTGTTTTACAAAAGAAAATGTCAAAGACTTACATTTGGAAACTTCTATTTGAAAATGTCTAATTAAAGTCCTATTTTGGCTATCCAGTTGCAGAACTATTGCTTAAGTTTTTAATTTTTGTATGATAAAAACACAAAAAAAATAGTTATGCAAGTATGAAGAAAAACATTCTAGCAAAAGACAACCAGTATTGGTTCTTGGGAGAGAGAAATGACTGGGTGGTCCACCCAGCATTCTGTAACCAAGACTTGTCCCAGATCAGGTGCTAACAGTAAATTTAGGTGTCTTATTTTGTGAATATAAAAACGCAACAAATGCTACTCACATTAGCACTGAAGTGCATGATGCAATTCAGACTCCAGTTTCACCTCAGATGAGTTTCAAAAAACCCACAAATTGTCTGTGAAACTCAGAAACCCACAGTAATTTCAACTGAATGTTTCCAGCAGAAAACTATTTTTCTTGAAGTCAGCTAGACAAGCAATTCCTGGATGTCCTAAGACAAACTACGCATTTCCCCTGCCCCTGTGTGTATTGCATGGGCTGTTTTTGAACAGCTACACAAGTGTCTTGCTCAGCAACGAGCTCCGTGCTTATGGCACACGCGACTGCACTGAGCACAGCACTCCATAAAACAGCTCACGCAGATGTTTTATGCAGCACAAAAGAGACAGATTTTAATTAACATAACAGACAGATTTTAATAATAATTTTAATAATAAAGTGATAGGCATCAGGGAAAAATTGGCTAGGAAGTGCCTGCAGAGAGGTCCCTTCTTTGAACCTCTCTGCCATCTACCCTGGAGTTGTTTACCAGTGGGATACAACTTGCGGATGTGGCGAGTCCCCCCCGCTGGCAGGCTAAAGAGGGGTCAGGATCTGGGTAGGAGAACTGTAGCTCCTCTCATTACTCTTCCAGACAGCATTACACCCAGCCAGGCATCAAGGCCACAAACATCAAAGTTTCACAACTTGTTCACTGTCCACACCCAGAACAGTTTGCAGAAGTTTTTTATGAAAAAAGCAGCTGGACTGTCAAGGACAGTTTGCTCCTACAATAAACTCTGTTTTAAGGTCTCATCTAACTACTACCTGTCCATCTTTATTTTCACTGTTCATTTCCAAAAAAAGCTGGTCAATTTAGGAACAACTTTACTTAGGACCTTAAGAACACGACAAAAGTTCATCTTGGCAAGGCTCGACTATTGAAGTCTATCGATGCAGGAGGGTAGGGTTGAGAAGCATTTCATTTAAATGAAGACCAATTTGTCCATTTGTCAAAATGGAAAGTGGTAAACAGGTATTTCTTTATTTTATTTTATCAGAAGCTAGCAATCTTGGTTTTGGAATGCTGTTATTGGCTATATACAAATGCTACTGGTTTCTCTAGAGGTCAATTTCACTTGCCACACACCTGCCAAAAACAATTTCCAGAAATACTTTTTTCACCACCAAAAGTACAACACAGAATAAAAATTCCTCAATATTTTTCACCTATAGGCAATTTATATTTTTCAGTCATTAAACTCTCTTGGATGTCAGTGGTCACAAAAATTCCAGATGTCAGAACAAGAAGATCTGTTAAATTTCAGACCAGAGAATGCACAGACAACCAAAATGCAGCTTACTATACAGTACTCTCGTTCTGTGCCTAAATTCTTGATGGGACAAAGCAGTTACTGCAATGCCATACAGACAAAAAAGGTACAGTATAGCAAACCATGCACAAAATGATTACAGGTTAGGTCTACCTGACTACCTTACCAATATAGCAACTTTACTCCTTTCATTTAAGAGGCAACTCCACTGGCAAAAATATCACAGAATCACTGAAAGGCTGAGGTTGGAAGGGACCTCTAGAGGTCATCTGGTCCAAAACCCTGTTTAAGCTGGGCCATGACAGTGTCCAAGCAGCTTTTGAGTAACTCTAAGGATGGAGACTCAACAGCCTCACCTGGGATGTTAAACTCTGTATTACACTCTGTATCAGTACAGCAAAGCTGTAATACAAACCACAGAAAGCCAGTTTAGGTTCCATTTTAGTGCTCTAAAGGCTGTTCCTAGCAAAAATCTAGCGGTAACATAGCACACCTTTCCATCTTTCTGCACAACTAAATCTCTCCTATGCTACACAGAGGTCATGTAGGTAGGTAAAGGTGATACTAAACATCAATCTGCCCTATCATTTGTGATGCATCCCATCAAGCAATGACACCAGCAACATGGATACCCAGGCACCAAGCCTGAGCTGCCCTAAAACTGTCCAAGCCCATGAGTGGAAGTATCTCTTGCCATTCCTATGTATCTGCTCAACACTGGCAACCATCACACTAATTCAGTCTACAACAGGTGACAAGGATCCCCCAATAATAAATTTGTGATTACATTAAGATAGGATATTCATCTCAGCACAGAGTGCTCCTACCCAGCTCATGTAGGATTATATGGACGATCACTGCAATGGAAAAGTAGCACCTTGTTAATTTTCATTTGCAGGAGTAGCAACTATCTTTTTGATGAAGGTTTTCCTGACATCTATTGCATAAAGCCATTTTTCTAGTACCTGCTGGTCTACCTTTATTTCATGCAATATGCATTGTGTGGTCCTCTAAGACCATTAAGGAATGGTAAAGAAATTGGTTGTGTTATGATAACTTCAATGGTACAACTTGGGAGGAAATAAATCAGAAAACTCATATGATATCATAGAAATTACAAGGAATTAATCAGAATTATTAACAAAAGAGAGCACAAAACTTTGCAGCCTTTCTTCATGAAAAATACTACTTCAAAAGCTCTATTTTGTCTCCATGGAAACATATGTGAATAGCTAACTGAAACTATTAAAGGTATTTAAAATATGTGCTCTTAGCAAAAATTACATGGACCGTGAAGATGATCTGCAACAGACTGAGATTACTTTCCACAAAATAGCAACACCAGGTTCTCACCAACTGAAGACACTGGGCTACAGTTCTAAGTATCACCTGAGGTAGTAAAGACAACACTTACATTAGAATATGAAAAAATACTTTAAAGGATATTATTTCATCACAACAAGCTCTCTGTCTTAGAGGGCATTTTACTTCTCAGTAGATCTACAGAGAACACTAACAGGAAACCAAAACAGCTAAAAGTTCCTATGCTTTCAGCAAAGTTGTTTTCTCTCATATCAAAGTTTATTAAACAGTTTTCTTTCAAGCTTACTGACATTTGAGCAAATAAGTAAATGCACAGACAACAGTTACTGGCAATAATCAATAATTACTAATGGTTGGTTGGGAGGCATGCTGGGGGTTGGGTTTTTTCCTCCCTTTTCTTAAATAAGGGGGGGGGGGAAAAAAAACCTTAAAAAATCTCAAGTTTGGCATACTTTTAGGCAAAGACATGCAATTGATCTTAGAAGAAATCTAATCCAAGTTGAATTAACAATGAGTTAAAGTAAGAATTTCTTTCAAGTCTTTAAGCAAGACACTGCTCTCCTCAAGGGAAAGGGTAAGAGGCTGCAAGAGAAGTGCCTGGGAAGCATGGTTAGTACCTTCCTATCACCAGATCTCCAAAATTGTATCTGCTTTTAAAAAAATTCAGGAATTGTGGCCTCCTTCAGGTGCTGTGTCATCCCATGGCACAAAAGAGACTGTGTCTGCACTGAGAAGAGCAAGAGTGTCAGCAGCAACAGGACAGAGAACATATAGATCTGCACCTGTTGTCAAAGCTGATCAATATAAGAACAGTGCCCTTGAAAACAGAATTTCCCTAGAGTCACCCTAGGACAACAGCAACTTTACCTGGTCACATCTGGAACAGAACACATCTGGCAGAATACAGCTATAAAGGATTTCTTAGAGAGTTCACAGGCATGAATGCAGAAGTTTTTATTCTCTCCAGGCATCTTTAGCTCAGATCACAAACAGTGGTGCACATCTAAAATTCTGAAGGCCAAATTGAGACTTAATAACCCTAAGTAATAATAACGTTATGGTACATAACCACTATACTTGGCTGTTCTCCACTTACTGATTTATGAGAAATGATGACTAGTTCAGCCCTCTGGAAAAAAAAACAGAACAGATACTTCATAGGAAGAAGTGGATTTTCTCTTTCTAAAAGATAAATAAATAACAGGATGAGGAAAATATACAGGATGTGATGTTCCATTAGCAAACATCACATCTGTTACTCATATTTTAATATCTTTGCTGCCACCCTGAAGCATACCATGTGCAATTAAGAGGAAATTGCAATGCAATTTTTTTAATAAATTATTGTCAACAGTCATACAGTACTAAGCCAAATGCAAATCACTAAATCAATTCAGCACCAGTTTAAAAAGTTTTGATTGATCCTCAATTCATTCCTATGTTACTATAACATCTTATTAAATGCACCCACCACTTTAAGACTCCCTCATTTCATTTGTGATTACAGTAAATATTGATTGCAATGATGGCCTGGAGACAGCTCCAAAATGTGCAACTGTAGTCCCTGAAGGCAGAGCTTAGTGACAGTATTCTGTTCCCAAGTCTGCCCTTCAGACAGACTGAGCACAGATATAAAAATTCAATATAGCATTTTACTAGTTCAAATGCACACCTGCTTGGATTTTATTCAATTAAGCAGAGAAATTTGTTATATTTTTTAGTAGAAACCTTAATCAATTTTATCTTTAAATACTGTTTTGGAAAGTGCTTCAAAGCAGCTCTGAAAACAGTCTGAAAAGGGAATCTTGGTCTCAGAGTACAACTATGAGCATTGTCATTTCTTCTCCCTGGTTTTTCAACAAAAACAGCACATACAGATAGCAGAGGGCATAGCCAGTTTGGCAAAAGCTGTGCTCATCTAAATACAATGAGAGATTAAACCTCTCTTTTGACATCTGCTCCTGCTGCTGTACAGAAGTGTCCTCCTTTACCCCATTCTTTTCCATCAGCCTCCTGCTAAGGGGACATCTCCAGCATCTCCCTCCAAAACCTACAATGAGCTCTGTTCCCATAAGATGCTGGCACCCAAAGCTTCTTCACACCCTTCTTGCCAGGTTAAGGAAAAGCCTAGCAGAGTCTTCATGCACAAATTTATAATCCAGACCAGCCTCCTTGCAGCTCCTAATGGGACAGCTCTAAATAATACACTGCCCACAAAGCTCCTCCTACCACAACCAAATTGATACACTTAAATTTGATCATGAATTTTCATGTACTTCAACAAAGAATAAAAATAGAGTAATCCTGTGAAATATATCCAGAAGATTTAGCTTGTCTAAATACCTGGTGTATACTCCCTGGCTGGTTATTTAGAATTATGGGATACAGTCTGGTTTTGTTTAGAGACACCTCTAACCTTTGACAGATTAATTCAGTCACACCTTGAACCCATTTCCATTAGAAGAAAGCACCATCAGTCTCACTTGCAATTTTATTGCCATTGGAACACAATTATCATTTGTTCCAACATTTTTACCTAGTTGTAAGTGATCTAATAGAAGCCACCAACACTATATCTGCACAAGCTGATTAAACAGTACCAACAAATATTCCCAGGCACTAGAATCAAATTAACTCTTTTGAAATTCATCCATTTCAACACCAAGAACAAAATTTCTTCTGGTTTCATATTAATGAAACTAAGGCCAGATCTTGTGTGAGTGTGTGTACACTCAGAATGGCTGACATGAGTTTCCACAATGCATCTACAGACCAAGCTTAGACACACTGCATGTACTATGCCAACTACTTAGTTCATATGGCATAGTACATGCAGATTTAAAAAAATATGATTAGATTTTTTGGAACTTTATTCTTAACAAAATACCTTGATAAAGCAGTCAAACCTCCAGAAATGCTCTGTAGTAAGTGGATTTTTCTGCAGGCACAGTTGGATACTGAGATCTCTTAAACGAGGCAAAGCAGAGTCATAGCATGATCACTTTTGCCATCTGGTGCAATAGCTATTGGCCTAAGAGTGAGTAATAATTATAGCAATCCAGTCAAATTATAAATAACAAAGTCAAAACTGGAATGCTGGTACAAACACACACTAACATGGCAACCCTCTCGCTGTCTGGCACAGAGATCATGTAGCACCCAGTTCAGTCTGTAGAAATCTGCCAGTCCCTGTGGATCCACTTGGAACTGGCATCTCACACAGAAATGGACCTCCTCTACCACCAGCCCTTCTTCCACAGGCTATTCCCCAGTATAAGTTTCACCACCTGTAACTACAGACACATACCCTTGAAATGAGAAGGACATCAAGCTACCGAAAATTAATGAGCAGGAAATATACAGAGGCTATTTTTCTGTATTAAAACTTCTCCCGTTCAATAAAACCACAATATCCATAAGTATACCATATACATTTTGGGTTGTTTCATTTCATTCTGCTTCTAGTCTGGTCTCATAGTGAGAACATCCATTAGTAGATAGAGAACATGTTTTTGTTTAGTTTTATTGGTGCCTATGGCTCAAGGTCTGTGATTAAAAATGCAAGTAAAAACTGTAGTAAGAGGTTTACTTCAGCTAATTAGCCAGGGATTAGAATAGTAATCTAGATGCAAGCCCTCTCAGAAGACTTCCATGAAAAATGGCTCCCCCAAAGCCAACTGCTGAACCTCAAATCTTTGTTCAGGTCAGACTGGTACGTAACAAATCCTCTCACCTCAAATCCTATTCTACCATGTTTAAAAATATCCACCCGCCACCTTGATCCCTGCTACAGCCAATAAATGAACAAATCAAACCCAAAAGGAGAAAGGAAACACATCCCAAGTGCCCAGCTCCCATGGTGGCCCACAGAACAAGCAAGCAAAAAGGCCAAGGGTAACTCTAGTATTGTCTCCTACCTAAGGCCAGGCTGGAGAAGCGACAGTGGGGGTGCTCTTGCCAGCTGTCACACAGACAGTCTGACCCTCCCTACCACCTCACACCAAAACCAAATCTACAGTTGACCATTCAAAATATATTCAGTGAAATATAAAGGAGAATCCATCAAGCACTGCAGTACAAGGCAATCAGACCAGAGTTCTGGGAATCTGAGTAATTACCTTTTCTTATAATCTTTTTACTACATTGTCCTTACAAAATCATAAGGCAACATAAAACCCATGCAAGGGTTTTTTTCTACTCCATTTCTCTTTTTCACCTTTGTTTTCACTTCTTCCCCTGCCACACCTCGCTCTATCCTTTCCTCTCCTCACTTCTCCCTCCATTCCCCAACGTCCAACTCCTTCCTGCCTGCACTGTGCACCAGCAGAGCTGCTGGATCCAGTGGGATGGCCCTGCCAACTATTAGGGCTGCCTGACACCTCACACAATCAGATTCAAGTTTTCATCCCCTTGAAATGGAGCCTCCTACGGCAAGTGCAGACTGAACAGTTCAGAGAACTCGCAGCTGAACAGTTCAGTCACTGCCTGGACCAAGGTCACGACAAATACAGGGTCTTGCTCACACTGTACCATAGTGAAGACTACTCTATTTCCTGAGAGACACCATTGCCTCTGGCAACAGGGGAAGGATGGGGAACCAAGCATCTTCCTATTGCTGCTCTGAATTTCACCTAAATTTGCTATGTCAACCAAGGAGGCTGAGCTAAGCAAAGAGTGTACTGCGGTAGAGTAGTAGATGGATCCACTCCACTTTCACTCTTCTTTGTCCACTCCTTGGAGTTCATTTGGATGCTCTGCAAGCCAGTTCACTCCTCCAAACAGAAAACTGTTCTCATTTTGGGGTGAATCAGGTCACCTTCAATAGAGGAGGACCCAGAACACAGGCAGAACTAGGATTGCACTGCTAGTGGCAGCAAGCACACAGATAATGTCGCTAGGCAGCATCTTGAGCCAAGCTGGAGAAGGAAAAGCAAAATCCACTGCCACTAGACACCTCCTAGAGCTGAACACCTACAACACTTTCCAACCTCGGTATGTTTGTGTAAAGAGAAATATTGACTGACAAAATATTTTTACAAGTCAGACATTTAAATTTCCCTCTGTTTTGGAGCACAGGCCAGAGATTATAATCTTCCACATTAGTCAAAGTGTTCTAGGGTTAAAATTCAGCACCTCTGATTGAAGCTGACAGAAAGGTTATAAACAGATACTATACTGAGGTTTTCTAGTAAACACACAGAAAATTACTGCCATGTACAGTGCTTTCTGTTTGGAGTATTAGATATAACTTTCAAGTGGAAGTGAGAACACAGAAAACCTATTAGCATTCTTCACAGAAACTTTGCACCATTTATTAGTCACACACTTTGGCATTTTGTATTGAATATGTGTGTTAAGGTATGGGAGAACAAATGTTATTTACCTCCTTTACGTACCACTGTTACAGTGCACTATTAACAAGAACCATGTCAGTTCCACTCTGTAGAGGTTACAGAGGGGAAAAAGAAAGCAACATAAGGCTCAGGCCAAGCGTCCCAGGCACATAAGTAACTTGTCTATCCATGGTCCTGGCCACATTCCAGTCCTTGCACTATGAGCTGATCCCTCATCATATGCTGGTGAAAACAAAAATGTCCAGAGTGATCGTGAGTGCTATCTATCACGCTGACTTTTTTTCCCCTGTCAGTACAACACTATTACTCGACAGGGTGGAATGAAGTGTTGTCCAGCCATACTCTGGCTCCTTTGGAAAAGTTGTCATCCACCAGGTGTATGGCCCAGCTCTTGGAGCAAATATAGCCTGTCCAAATTGACTGAGATCTTTTGTTCTCACAACCCAGCCCTTCCAAGACTCCAAGCTCCACCTGGTTCACCTATCAAAAAGTAAAAGAGTGCAAGCTTACTACTGCTTCAGAAAATAAGAAGTATAACCATTAAATGACGCATTTTATCTCTGAAGGTTTCCAGATCGTTTTAGCTGAATTATCCTGGGTCATAAACACAGTATGTTTGGAGAACAGCTGCACATTATATTTCAGCTAAGGTCTATCCTTTCTCCACTTAGCTCTCTCTTCAGGCCAAAGGCAAATGCTATGAGACAAATACATCTATTATAAATCACATCTTTCAACAGCAACAGTTGGCCAGCTCTCTGACATGTGGACGTTGCAGAGCACACTCCCTCAGGCAGTAAGCAGTGAAGTCAGGCTGTAGATCCAGCTGCAACGAGGATGAAAACAAGAAAGGACTGAGAATGGGAGGCAGGGGCTTTCCTGCATTAGCAGCAACTCTCTCCTGAGGCACCCAAGGAGAAAAAGAAGCTGCTTGAGGAAAAAGGAAGAAAAGAAGAGGGATAGGAAGCTATGTAGAGGGATCAAAATGGTTCAGTTGAGGCAGTATCTCTTAAAAAAAAAAAAAGCCATAAGCAGAAAACTACATATCCCCACAAGATGGGTTCATTTGAAAATCAGATTCTTTTGGCTGGTTAAAGAGACCATCACAGCCTCATAAGGCTCAGGAAAAAAAGCACAAGAGAGGCAGGGAACAATATAATCAGATCTGCTAGTCCCTTAGACCTGAGATAAAAGGAAAAGGAGGAGGAGGAAAACAATTCTGACAAGAAACCCGAAGTTAAACAGAAAAGAAATGCAAAGGTTGGCCTGTGAAAAAACAACTTAAGGACATTGCATTACTGAAGGAAAAAAATGAAGAATAAAAATCAGATTATCAAGGGTAATGAATTTAGGGTTAGCTGGAACAGAAGGGAAGGAAGGACTACGAGGAGAGCAAGGCTTCAGGAGGCCAGGTCAGGACTGAACAACACAGAGCAGACATGCAGAGAAAGCCTGAAGAGGCAAGACAGGATGGTTAAGGAAGTAGAAACAATACAAAAGTGGGGACAAGCTGAAGAAACAGTAGAGATATAATATATTTACAGGGCTGTGTTGGCAACAAACAAAACAATAATCTGTGACCCAGACAGCAAATTCCAAACAGAAGCTGCACTGGAAACCAAAATTTTGGCCTTTCAGTATACAAAGAGAGCTGAAATGAAGACAGTGAGAGACTTCTTACCAAGATCTCCAGTGACAGGGCAGGAGGCAATGGTTTTAAATTGAAAGATTTAGACTGGACATTAGGAACAAACCTGTTGTCTTGAGGGCAGTGAAACACTGGAACAGGTTGCCCAGAGAAGTTCTGGGTGCTCCATCACTGGAAGTTATCAAGGTCAGGCTGGATGGGTTTGAGAAACCTGTTCTAGTGGAAGATGTTCCTGTCCACAGCAGTGGGATTGGACTAGATGATCTTTAAAGGTTCCTTCTAACTCTACCACTTATGACTCTGTAATGACTTCCAACCTCCACCACTGTGCCCCCCTAGCAAACAGTCCCAAAATCCAGTGGCTGTGTTCTGATCTGTCCCAAAGCTGATTCACAGAGCAGCAAATTAGTTTCTTCTAATATCCTCCAATAACTCATGTAAGAGTGGCCTGAATGACAGATTTCATCACTGATAATGATCCATATATCACACACTTTTCACACAAACACATGATGCCTTTCTCCTGATGTGCACAGCCAACATGCTGGATTAAAAAGGAAGAGAAAAAAGATGTAATAAAGGTGGGATTTATAGACTTTATTGCAGAGAAGAGAGACACAGAGTAGTGAGGGAAAATAACAGTTTCACAAGTATAAGAGTCACCTGTAATACTGGAAAACTGGCCTCTTATAAACGTCTCCTTTGATCCTGAATCTTACAGTAAGCCTAAATATATTTTTTAGTTCAATGACATGACTAGACAACACCAGAGTTTCAGAAGCAAAATAAGATAGGGATGTCAATAGACAGAGTTAGGAAAAAAAACATATTGAAAACAATGTAGTCAAGAGGCTTTTGTGGCTTTTTTTAATCTCATTTAAATTAGAAGGATTAAAAAAAAATCATTCAGGACAACAAAAAAATTACCTGGCACCAGGAAAACATTCCTCTGGCACAGAATATGTATTTATGTTCATTCTGCACATACTCCAAAAACCTCCTTGAAACATTCTCTAAAGTTATGTATGATTTTCCATCCTGATAAATTAGGTTCCTGTCAGTGTTTTATAAAACAATCCTTATTTACCTAGTCTTCTTTTCACATTTTCCTTTGTTTTCCTTTAGCAGTCACACAATCATCAACTGCATATATTTTGTCTGATTATACCCCATGCATTTTCTGTCACATCACACTTTACTCTTTGCAGTGCTTAAAATTTAGTACATCACCAAAAACTAATAAGAATATTAATATTAATAATAATAATAGTAATAATAATAATATCATCATCATCTAAGGAAATTTCTACATTTTTAGGCTTCTTGTAAAGTTTAGAGAAGACACTAAAGGCTGCATAAATGTAAGCTACATGTCTTGAAAAGGAATTAAGATTGATTTTTGATCAAAATCTGCCAGTGCTTTGGAAAGTAAATACAAATTTGAAATGCCACAGACAGAGCACATCCAGGTTGCAGTAGCAAAGCCCTTTCCAATCCAGCATCAAACCTGGCAAAGGATATGCCAGAGGTACATGTGAGGACAAGCCCTCGGCAGACAGACAGGAAGGAGCACCCCTCCTGTAACTGCCAATTTCTGGTGAAGTCTTCCAAATCAAACTGAGGTGGTAGCCATGCAATTATTAAAAACGGGGCATGAAGAACGGTAATAGAGCCCTGTATCTGGAAAACGAGGTCCTCTGACTTGGTGGCAGAAAAAATTACATTTATTCCCCTACGGCTTCCTTTTCCCCAACCATAAAATGCATTCCATAATCTCCAATAAAAGAGATATACTAAATTCTGCAAGAGATGGCAACACTCGTTACAATTAAGCTACAAAACCAAATATTCTGAAAGATATGATTAATACCTCCTTCACCCACAAGAACTTTTAAAGAAGTTTGAATCAAAAACTTTTAAACTTCAGTCATAGAACAGCTGCAAAGTCAAGATCTCTGAAGACTTGGTCTTGGGACTTCTACATACTTCGGTTTGAAACAATCACAAAGATGAGTAAGAGAAAAACAATAGTGAAGAACAAAGTAATCTTCAATTTCCATGTCCTCTAATCCAGCCCCAGTTGAGGCCAAAGAACCAAAATGCATAGCTCATCCTCTTCCTTGATGTGGAGAGCAGGCAGAGGTTACACATATAATTGTCATGAGTAACATCAGACCTTTCAACTAGGCAGAACAAACCACTAAACCTGCAGCTCCCCTGAGTTCTTATGCACACAGGAACCAAAGACAAGCAAGAGGCTTATCCTGCAGACACATCAGCTCTATTCCTCCAACCCCAACAACAAAAGAGAAACTAAAAAGAGGTAACCAATTAAAAGAATGGCTACTTAACAACCTCTCATCTCAAGTAGATTTCCTTAAAATAAGTAACAACAACAACACACCTTTCAGAATCAATCCAAAGATAAAAGTGTTAAAATTGAACCGACACACAGACACAAAAAAAACCCCTTTTTGATACTGAAATTCACGGTCAACACCATCTTTGATTTTCAAGAAAACTGTTGTGGAATCAAAAGACACAATCCAGGCACTGCTATCACACCTGCCAACACACCCACATGCTGAAGCGGTCATAGGTCTTGACAGTGCAACCAGAGCTGGAGAGCAGGGGCTGTAAATCACAGCCTTGCACATTTTAAAAAAGAAACTGTCACAAAGTTTTGAAGCAAGTGTTAAAAAAATGCATTTTAATGTGTGTCCAGGCCAAGCCCTTCAAACAAATTACTACAGATATTGAAATATAGGTCTGGTGCTAAAAAGGAGCAGGTCATACTTTAATCTTACAACTGGGATCATATTTCCTTGATACAGAGAACATTGCCAATTAATGAATGATTTTCAGCCCCAGCTAACAGATGTGTAGAAATTACCAGAGCTACCTAGACAAACCTTGAGAAAAGAAAAAAGTAGTTTCTCTCTTCTCTAGTTGTGAAAGCATAGCTAGCCTTTCTAAGAAACAAAGCAGCAGCCAAGGTTTCGTATTATCCAGGGAACACAGAACCTGCCTGACAGCAAGCAGATCTGATTATTGCCTGTACCCTTGTGACTTCATCACGCCTTCTTTCAACAGGATAAGCCTTCAGTTTCTGACAAAGATCACTTCCAAGCTTCTGAAACCAGCATAAAGTTAGTGTTGATGATAAAAACGAGTTCTGTTTGTAGTCTCAAGAATATCATGACTGCTTTAGAGAGAGGTAATAAAAAAAGCAAGCAAAATGTGACTTTGGCTTCTTTTGCTATTCCAGTTGAAGGGTCAAAGGAATTAGGTGGCCTGCCACAGACGCAGTTCCTGCAACTAGTGGTCCTTTCTGATAAATATGGAAAGAGTGCAGCCAATCCACAGACCCAAAATTTTCATGCAGAGCAGAAAATTGTATTTAAATTATGGCCCTTGCAGAGCTCAAGCTAACAACAGGTACTTCAAATTCCTGCTTCCACTCCCTGTTTCTCGGCCACTACTGGTCTGTCACTTGATGCTTGGACTTGGTTGCATTATGTGCACAAGCTCATCAGCCAGTGCTGGAAGCTGCTTGATTTTCACAGTTTCACTCCCCAGACTGTTGTTGATGCTCTGTCCTTTTCCAACATCTCTCATGTTCAGTCCTGCACTTTCATTACACACTTACTTATAGCTGGAGAGGCTGGAGGAGGGGGAGGCCATCTACAGGTAGCTTCTCACTTTAGTAACACTGAGGGTTATAGAGGAGAGAACAATGGAGTTGAGGTTTCCAGCGAAAGTTTGTGGATAGCACTACCCCTTTACTCCACTGTGATTAGCAAGTGACATGTAGAACTTCCCACAGGCACCTCCCTTGTTTGCTGGGTGCCTAGCTTGCAAGGTGGAATGTGAATTAAATGGTCATGACACAAATATAAAATCTCTGGGTTAGATTTTCCAATTTCAAAGTCAGCTAAAATTTTTCTAAATTGCAAATTCTTTACTTCGGTTTTATTCCATACCCCATTTTTCAAGTGCTGCAGTAACAGAGCAACTGAACACAAAAAAAAGCCAAAACCATTAACTGTTGTTGTTAAAAGCTCCAAACAGCAAATGGGTTTGGGCACGTAGGTAGAGCAGAAAATTCATCAGTTGCCAAAGAAAAAAAGGCATATGTGATAAAGAGCAGAGTTTTGTCATGTATTGCAGAAAAGGTCATACCTCAGGAGCTCCAAGCTGCCCAACAAACCCAGGGGAAAAAATAAGACTTGTAGACACAGCAGAATTGTGTTAACTAAAGTCTGACACTGCATTGAACTGAAAAGTTTGCACTGCCTTCAGATGGGAGCTGGCTCCCTGCCAGCCAGCTTGAACCACAAACAGAACAAGCTTCCTTCTGCCTTTAAGTGTTGTGTGGGCACGTTCAGAACATGATAACAGGAGGCATGAGAGGACACCAAGAAAGAAGTGGTACCTCTGTGCTTCTGACCATACAAAGCTGTTTTGTTTTATTGTTTAATACCGGGATGCATTCAATGCAGCTGAGTCAAACAACATGGAAACAGTATTTCTGTGTTCTGGAAGTGCCCTTAACTAGCCATCATCTTCAGTGTTACAGAAGTGGGAATGAGGAAATCAGACACTTTCCTGCAGAGTTTTGACTCCTGCAGAGGTCTGACTATAAAACACGCCGATTCATCCAGAAGTTACTTGCATAAGGATTACAGTGAATGAATCCACAGTAATTATCCAAGGAGCAGTAACTCCCAGAAAGACAGTGCAGGAGACACTGCCAATGTCTTCTGCATTTAAAAAAGCTGCACTACCTCAGGTAAGTTGTGTTGTATTTAAATAATAAATAAATCAACACACACAGCATTGTGGGGTTTAAAATATTCTAAGCTTAATCTACATAATATCAAAACAACCTGAAACATACTTCATGGCTCAAGGATCAGTAATTTAGAAGTAAGCAACAGAGTTTCAGATTTCAGACCTAACAGCATGGAACAAAAGATCAATGACAACTAGTAAAGAAATTATTAACATATGTGGTACAGCTCTAGCTATGTAGTGCTAATTGCTAAAACTACAGTATTACAATAAAGAACACAGATGATATTTGATCTAAAAATAAATAAGAGCAGCATAGATAACTTGTTGCAAAAAAAAAGAGCCTACATTATCTTACAATTTGTTTAGCAACAAATTATGTTCTGCACTTTTCAAACAAATAATTTATACTCAAAATGTAACTTAATAAGTACACAAACCAATACCAGGACTACGCTTGTTAAAAAACAGTCTTCATCTCACAGATTTCACAGGTCTGTTCCTGGAAGCTGGGGAATATTTCCACAAATGCTAAAAGAAATAACAGCCAAAACTTGAAGCTGAGCAATACTCTTTTACTAGCCCACTTAGAAACAAAGAACAGCACCCTTCAANTCTTTATATCTTTGTTTGTATACAGCTAAATATATAGAACAGTTGGCCAGGGCAGAAAATACTTTTTCAACTCACTGTTTTATCTATTTCTATCCTAAAGTTTTGAAGC
This sequence comes from Leptocoma aspasia, assembly GCA_013399835.1. Classification (NCBI taxonomy): domain Eukaryota; kingdom Metazoa; phylum Chordata; class Aves; order Passeriformes; family Nectariniidae; genus Leptocoma; species Leptocoma aspasia. The sequence goes on from VXAX01000193.1 coordinate 978,749, forward strand.
TAAGAAATCATTACTGCATATTCTTTTAAAAAAAACTTTTTAAAGTGCCTGAGCATGTTTTTGTTCTGGAAACCTATCTTCCACAATCCAAAGTATCCCAAGGCTGAAAATCTGTTTTCTATAAGGATACTAGTCAAGCTGTAATTATGCTTGCAAGCATAAAAAAAAAAAGTCAGTTAATTTTAACCTTAAAATACAGGAAAGTAGTTAGCTTTGATGCTAGTTTTCTATTCACTTCTTTAACAGTCTCATTCACAATTTCTAATGCAAACCAGATGATAACAGCCCAATTCTGAACAGCACAAAATAGCTAGGTGTGTCATTTCCACCACCTGTTCTTTAGCAAAGCAGAAAATATTAATCTCTTTTCCCATTTTTATACCATAGTTGATCTTGTTCTGTAGCTCACACACAATTTACATGACTGAAAACAAAAAGTGCTTAAATTGTTGCCAGAAACTTCTGTGCCAGGAAACACTCACTGACATCTCCATGCATAAGCATAAGAGGCAGGACTCCAGCTGCCACTGGAAAAGGGCTCCCAGCTGCTTTGCTACACAACCCATGGTGGCTGCAACACGGGGCTGATCTGCACAACACTTTGCATCACAAGCCCAGATCACTCCGCGTCGCTGGCTCGCCCTGCAGCCAGGCCAGGCTTCCCTGAACACTTATCCATGCTGTGAGAAGGACCTCCCCCTGCACTTACCACCACATGAAAAGTGTTACATTTTCTGTACCAGAGTATTTAGGTTCAAGAACAATTTTACTGTTCCCTGTTGAATAATCTTTGTGATTTAAAAAGAAAAATACCAAAAACTGGATACCATTATTATTAGGAGCTGGACTTGAGGGTGCCTGTAGGTCCCTTCCAGCTCACAACAGTCTCTGACTCTGTGATTACTGAACAGTTTCCGGGCAAAATTGGTGTCAGTAAGTGTGAAGTGAACACTGGTGACAACTCTAGTGCTGTATTATATTAATACACCTAGGAAAGTTGTACTCTTTTCTTTATATGGCATAACTGATGCATAGCAAAATAAGTCTGCCCAATTTATTTATTATTACTATCCTATTGTAATTTTGATTAGAAGTTATTCTTTTTCCTCTAATAGACAAGAATATCAATTTTTTTCATATAAAACTGATCATGTTATTTTTGTATGACATATAAACTCAAACCATCCAAAACTCTTTTCATAATTCCTTAATTTATGGACCAAACATACATTTTACTTTTAGTGCTGAGTATTAAATACTGATATTTGTACTTAAAATTAACATCTGAGGATGAAAAGCATAAAATAGTCAATAATGATTTAGGAACATATACAGTCTTCAGAGCTATATTGTAAATTTATCTTACACAGTTGATCTTATTTTATTAAAAGGCAACTCTTACTAACACATTTTTCTTTAAAAGCCCTAACTAATACCTTACTCCTCAATCAGTCCTTTACATGTACTTTGTCCAGAAAAAAAAAATTTCTTCCAGGCCCTTGCTTTACCAGAAGCTGAGTCGTGTATCAACACAAACCTACTGTTTTAAAAATAACACTGTAGTGTGGAATTCAGCAGGGATACATAAAACCTGTTGACGTCTGGCCACTTCCATGCTATGGTGCATGAATGCAAACAGCTTTTGCTGCCACAACTAAGCCAGACAATAAGCAAAAACAAAGGGTTCAGAACACTGTAAGCACGTTGTCCCAAAATACAAAACCTCCTTCTATATGTAGTTCAGATTGATTAGTAATTAGTGAATTACTAATAAGTTTTGGAATTTTTAAAAATAGCCAGGCTTGGTTTTGCTCATATATGCTATTTTTCCCCATGCTCCTTCACAGTTCACTTTTCAGCTAGACAATTCTCTACAAAAACAGGAGAATAAAATTTCGTTATTGCTTGATGTCAACAAAGAGAGATGCAGAAGAAACTTAGTCAAGAGCACAACATATGATTGTACTTTTTTATTACCAACTTATAAAATGGGAAAAAAACCCAAATCAACTTTGCTGCAAGCATGAGAGAGGGTGGGACTCCATCATTCAGATGAAAATTCAGGTTATAAAGAAAGGAGGCTGACACTTTAGAGGATTAGTTACAGCCTCACTTCCAAGCCATTGCTGTAATGAAGGCATCTAGGAAGAGAGAGGTACATGCTCGTTTGTTTTTATTACATCTCTTAAAGGCTGCTTGGCTTTGTTTAGCTTCAGTTATCATGGTCTTTAAACACACAAGCTCCAGATCTGTGTAGAGCACATTTCACTTACTGCAGTCTCCCACTTCTGCCACAATCCCAGAGGTTTCCTGCAGCTGAGCCACAGGGACTCATCTGTACGGAGACGTCGCAGGAGGTACAGCCAGAGCACTGGGGCTGGCACAGGGAGACCTCCCCACCCCTTGGGAGCACGGCTGCTCAGAAGCTGCTATGAAAAATTTCACTAGACAAGCTCAGAGCTGACATAAACCAGCAACTCACAGGTGAAGAGTGAACACGGTATCCACAGCCAGTGCCCACCAGTGTCTGCACGGACCCAGGCTCAGCTTGTTATGGTTCCTGGATATCACCATTTGCCCACTGCCTACAGAAACCAGTGGTGATTGGAGCCCAGCTTTGTATCACTAAATCCATCAGCACCATTGGGCACGGGCACTGACAGTTGCAGCAGAGAATACAAAGAGCAGTTAAGTTACCAAGTTTCAATCACTAAATGAAAACAAAAAAAAGAATAAATGAAAGTCTGAATATTAGGGTAAATTCACAACAAACCATTTGCATCTGAATAATCCAACACTACCTACAAGCACTAGGGGAGGTGGGAGGGGAGAAAAAAAAATCACACAGAAAAAATAAGATTTCTTAATTTCCTTTAATTTATAAAGGAAAAGTATTCAAAAATTTAAATATTATTTATGTGCTCTCCTCATGATGTTCTATTGGATGCTCATGCTAAAGACAGGTTTAATCTACAGCCACATTCTTTTAATAGCAAATGTAGTTTATGTTCCAGGACAAGTGCCAGTAGCTAATGATCCTCCTGTTATCGATTCCACCTTAATGGGATGAAAACTCATTTTCCTGGTCTTGACACACAAATAGAGACATATAAAATAATTTGGGTAGTGGAAAGCATTTAACAAGATCAGGACCATCAGTATGGCCAGATATAAAGCCAAACAAAATCCCCTTTTGGCAAAGAAGTTTTGCGACCAATCCTTGTCACTTCACTATTACTGTAGCTGCTTAAATTCCTCTGACTACAGAAATTCTGCAAGGAAGTATTTGTACACAGGACAGTTCTCTCTTACTGTGGATTTGCTTTTAATAATCAAGTAATTTCCTGAAGCTAAAAAAAAAAGGAAACAGGTAGTGCAACACATGTACAAATAACACATAAGAGTATGGTGAACAAAAAAACTGCTCAACATGATCACTATGCCAGCCATGCTTTTTTCCTACCATTTTCTTACCATCAATAGGAATTACCAGTTCAGATGACAAGCCAGAATACATTGAGGAAGTTCAAAACTCATATATTCTGCTCAGAATTGGATATCACTCCTTGGGTGCTCAGTGATGAGTACAGTTAAACCACAGGCCACAGAAGTTAAAACAGATTAGAAGCTCACAGAAAAAAAAAAATCAAAAATCTGATAGGAAGTATTTTCAGGGGCACAAGACCATTAGGTGTCAACTCACTGGGTGCCTCATCTAAGTAGCTAGACAAGTTATTTGAGACAGCATAAAAAATCTGCCTCCCCACTTGATAGTGAAGTGGGAACTCTCTGAATCACCTAACATTTCTTACTCCCAGTAGCAATGATGGAATAGGAAAAGATGCCCAGTCTTCTAAAATCATAGTTAGCTTTGTCAAAGAGGTACTTAACAGAAACTTCAGGTGTCCTATTATCCCACTATACATCAACTTTTGGTTATAACAGGCTCTGGAGTAACAGACACTTACCTAGGAGTCCCATTCTGCATAGCTGTTAGGGAACACACAAAATTCATCTCACTTTCCTTTACAATATTAATTGTTAGACTTCTAACTCAAGGCTATCTTTATCTTACCCCAGTACCAATCTGATTAACGGATGCAAACCTTTCACCTTTCAATTACATAGTAAATTTTCACTGCTTCATGAAACTGATTAATCCTGTCATATTCTCACCCATAGATAACTTAAAACACATATTCAGTACAGAACCAATTATCTTTGACCGATAAAGGAGGCATCCTTCCTTCTTATTATTTCCTTAGGGTCATCCTTTTTTTTTTTTTTCTTTTTTTCCATCTATCAAGCCCTCTTAGGTGAGGTCTTTTCACTGCAAGAACAGTGAAAAGTGAATTGTGAAACAGTACCATCAATCTCATGCTTTTAAGAGGTTAATCTTGGATTAATACTCTTCAGGATATGTAGGACAAGTACTGGAAGTCCTCAAAAGTAAGAAGTTGAGATAGTCTGTAAAATGTGCTAGAAGAGGTTAAATGAAAACAAATATGGTTTGAACATGGGTGGTTGATTGGACGATCTGTTCCAGTCCCAAGCAACCTTCACTCAGTGATTCTGTGATGGTCACAACAGCTACGCAGCACCCACCTGGGACAGGTGTGGTGAGGAACCACAGTGACACTGTGTAGAGAGGAAACACAGTCAGCACCCACCACCCTTTCCCTGAGTAATTAAATGCTTGTCTAAAAGACCACTTTAGAAATAGCAGACTGCCTGGAGAAAGGATTTTTGTTCTCTGTTCTGTTAAGCTGGTTTCCAAAAGAGCTTGAATCATCAGCTTTGAATAAGTAATGCACACTGCAGTGTCTAGGGGTAAGTGGCTACATTTACTTTAAACACAGTTCAAACAAAAACATCCATGAGTTACTAGGCAAGCAGGATACATTTTCTTTCACTACTGGATATCAAATGTCAGAAAGATCCTATGGAGTAAAAACAACAAAAAAAATTAAAACCAAAAAATTCCTCTACTGACATTAAGAGTATAAAGATCTCAAGGTTAACTCAGATGATACTATAACGCACAAGAGTTAAAGCATGAACATTTTCCATTAGCCCTTTTTCCAAAAGACCACTCACGCAAAAACAAATTCTCCTTTTTTTTCTCCTTTTCTTTTTTCCTTTGTAAAATATGTCTCTGTTTGGGGAAGTGGAAACTTTCAAATGCACAGATGTTTGTGATTGCACGCTAGCAGCCTGCTGGGAACCATTAATGGTGTAGAGGGTAAAGTTATTCAATCATCTATAAGTCACTTTTCAAAAGTGTTGCACTCAGTTGAGGGGGTGATTAATGGCGTCCAGCAATGACACAGATTACCCCCTGCCCATGAAAGTGCTTTGATTTTAATGCAGTTAAGCTACTGAAGTAAACAAACCAATTTGGGTGTTCAACGAGCTCTTTGTCTCATTAAAAATTATTTGACTAGACTGGTGGTAAAAGAATATTGCATATGTCCCCAAACTAAATTTGGCATTCTGTAATCATAGCAGCAATTACATTTGCCAAAAAAAAAGTTCAGAAATTAACAGTGGCAGAAAATGGTCAACCTTTCATTAGGAACTTTCATTAGGGATTTTCGTGTGTAACGAAATCAATATTTTCTAATCACCATGGTACAGCAAGCAAGCTTCTGTATGTTTCAAAGAGGCCAACAGCAACTACAGTCACCGGGCAAAAGTTTCAGCAAGTAGTTGCAAATTTGCTGTTCAAAAGCAGACAGCCCTCTACTTCTCCCAAGTAGGCTTCCTACAAATTGCAGGTCCTTCAACCCTCGAGAACACCTGCTGCAGTTTGGTGTCCAGCTGAGCTTGGTACTTCATGCCAGGGCAAGTCTTCCTTCCCTCCCTTGTACAACCAAAATGATGAATATGAATGCAGCAAGTTGAATTATCAAGGCTGAGGCATTTTGTATCTTCATTTAAATGTCAGGTGCCCCATGATGATTGGAATTCACTGTTCTGGCAGTAAATCTGAGTCCACAATACCTGTGAGTGCATGGCTACCTTTGTGCTCCGCGCACGTTCAGCGACAGAGATGACTACCTCAGAAATCACAGGGAGAACCCAAGCACCCCCGCAAAGCTGAGGGCAAACCTCTGCCCGAGGAGTACTGGAGGGAGCGCCCACTGTGGGCATGGCCTGATGGCCACTTCAATTCACTTTGAAGCGATGTGACAGGACGGTGCCTCAGAGCTATTTACGGCGCAAACGCCACCAGCTCTGCGTGAAGTCCCACAGCGGTCCTGGCCCCTGACACCTGGGAAGCCGGCTGCAGCAGTGGCAGAAGTGAGACGGCTTCCTGTGCCACACCACACCTTCAGGTGCCATTTTACAGCACGGCTCAAGCACCTTCCTCGTGCACCCCACAGCCCTAACACTTCCACTGCTTAGCAGCAGTGTTACCTTCTGTTATTCACAGAGTAGCAACATTAAAAAATTACAAGACCTCATCTAAAGTGGAGCTGACAGCATTGCCATCCTCGGTTTTAGAAAATGTCACTGGACACATATTTCACAATACATCAAAGATTGCTTTCAAACCTTCAAACAGTTATCAGAGTCTCATTTTTCATCACATTCCTCCCAACGAATTGATACCAGCCTTCCGCATCTTATGTCTGAGAACAACATATTTATTTCCCACGCATCCTGATCAGCCTCCACTCTGAACTCAACTCCAAACCCATCTCCTAACGCCCTGCTACTTCCTGACCACTCCTCTCAACCTTTCTTTTATCCTTCTCACACAATTTTTAGTACCTAATCTACACACAGCCACAGCACCGCAACCTGATAGAAACTTGGTAAAGCCTGCTTAAATTGAACAAAACGCAATGGATGGCAGGGAGAATTATTTCCCTTTGGCAGTACGACACATTCAGCATTCAAAAAGTATAATAATAAAGACATATTCTAGGTCAGGACAAATAATACAGTTCACATACACCTATCTGATGAGCATTTTAAGCTCCCAGTGTCTTGTGGTACAGGACTTCTACACAGAAGATGTTACTGTCTGGTAAATTTAGGAGGAGGGACAATCTATGAGATGAAAAGCACACAAAAGTGACAAAAAGAAACAAAGCTCAGTAAACAGGAGTAGTATTTCATTTTCTTTATCAACACATAATTAAAGTGTGGGGGGCGGGGGGGAGGAGAAGGTTCCAGCCATGTCATTCTCAGAACAGATATAATCCATATCAAGAATGCCAAAGACTTGCTCCAACTGATATTATCATACAGCATTAGAAAGCAGATTTGTATCACCACTCCCAATTTCCACATGTACCCCACAAAACATGGGAGAACTTACAGTACCCAGACTGTCAATGTCAGTATGTAACAACTATAACCATCCAGGTTACATTTTACCTTATTTCTAACATTCTAATATATCAACTTACTAACTCCTCTATTGTATTTAATACACAAAGAAACTTGCAAGGTTTTAATTTTTAAAAATCACATATTTCCAGCAAGATGTATCTTTGTGTAGCTTTGGTTCCAAATACAAAGTGAAATATAAGAGAAATATCTTGATTTGCTAATGTATTAAAAATAGTTTACACTTTTACAGTATGCTTCCTTTTTAGCTTTTAAGCATTGCGTCCTACTTTCTGGCCTATTAAAAGATTTCTTTGCTTTTTAATTTAAATTATCTTCTCTTTACCTTTTCTTCATTTCTTAGTTGACAGGATATTATTACTCCTCATGCAGAATGCGCTTCAATAAATAAGACTACTTTAAAGCCGCAAGCAGTTGCAATGCTATCTATCCTATTCTTTCAAAGGAGCTTCATACATAAATCAAACCTAAAGAGTCAAAAACGGCATTAACTGTTACTGTAAAACTGAACAGAGCTACACAAGGAAGCTACAGATACTGAAATCTAGATATCTGAAGTCAGCATGAATGGATTTCTGTGTCACTTCCTCTACAACTTTCTTATTTGACCTCTGCAAAACATCCCTTAGCTTAATGCAAAGGACAAAGCAGAAAAGGCACATGGGGTTTTTTGTCGAGATTTCTTTGTTAAAGCTGTTCTTACCACTAGCAGATGAAGCTTCTTATGGCTGCATCTTGAATGATGTTTTCTCAGATAAAAATCTTCTCCAGTCTGTAACCTGTCCACAAAAGTTGAGAAATTTCATTGTTTTCAATTATGTTTTGTAGAAAGCGGGCAAGGGTGATCTGACAGCATCGAGATAACGGAAAAGTGTTTAGAAGTCAATAAACGTTGTTAATGATTTCTATGTCTGATAGCTAAAATTGCAATTTTAGCTTCCTAACAGAGTCAGGAGGCTGCAAAGAACTCAGTAAGGCACCAGATAAAGAAAAAAAGCCCCCTACTGCTCAGTCAATAACCACTCTGAAATTATAAAAGCAGAAAGACATGCCATTTTCTGAAGACAGTCCAGGTGTTAATCATACAAGGAAATAGCTTAAGGCATAACTTGCTCTTCTTTCCCTCATCATTTTTCTTTTTTAAATAAAAGCTTGTTTTTCTCCCAGCAGTGTTTACATACAGCAAAGGCAGTGAGTTCTTACAACATCTCACATTTCAAATGTCATTCAAGCTGTTTATCAATCTGTCCTAAAATGCCACATCCTAAAGAACTAGTCACATTTTCTACTTCTCATGCAAGTCTCCAGTTGTCACCCAAACAAGATGAAGAACTTTCTTCCCACATCTAAAGCATCTTTGTCTAAAATTAGTGTAAAAATTCATAACAATATGGGAATAATTTACTCCTGTGAAGCTTAAATCCTTTCTATAAAAAGAGATGAACCATCTAAGCCACAGATGTGGTTGTTCAGAGAGATGAATCAAAAATGCTTTGCCCACACAGGGTGCATTTACTGAGAAGCACAGAACCTGAGGGGGAAACAGTGTCCATTAATAAGCCCAGCCTTCAAGAGTTTTCTTTTCACTAGCCCCCATCTAGGCCAGCACAACTGCTGTAGTTGAAATAAGCATTAAAATGGTCATTTTCAGGGAAGGGGCAAAAGGTGCTGTTGCCTTTTTTTTCTTTTTTCCCTAAATCTTAGAACATAGAAGAATTTAGAACAATTTTGGTTTCTTCAGTCTTTCTTTTTATTAAATTCTGGTTATCTTAAATGTGTTTTTGAACTGTTTATGTTTCTGTCCAGGTTAACATTAGAACAGCATGGGATTTTTTTCTTTATCAGAGTATTAGAAGCTTATTAGTGCTTAATTTTTAAAATTATTTTTTAAATGAGTTCACTGAACTTGGATATAATTGACCTATTTACCCATACAGCACCTTCCACTGAAGCAGTCTGAACTCCTTTACAAAAGGTTTTACAAGCAGCTTGTAGAAATTAATTTTTCCCCTAGACAGGAGAAAGACATTATAGGCCTGTGTTTTTTTTAACATTCCCTGTTATTTATATGCCTTTATAATAGGCATCATGCTAAGAAAATAGCTACAACTTCATTAGATCTCATGACACAGCATAAAGCTTTTCCAAAATTCATCTTGTACTGAATTGTAACACTGTTTACTTTCATGGCTGTAATATTTGCTCCTCCAAGATGCAAGTAAGAAGCAGAGATCCTTGTGACACCAGACCACACTACAGGCCCATTAATGCCAGGTTTATTTTGGTGGGCAAAAGCTTTCTTTCTGATTTTTTTTTACTTATTGTTCCTACAATAGCAAAGACTCAAAAAAGCAAACTCACTTAGGCCACTGGGTTTAGGTTTACTGAGCCCTTCCATTTCCATAAAGACATGATGCATTTTTAGTCACTTAAAATTACCTTTATTAAACATTTTATACGTGCGGGGGTTTTCCCCATCAGCTTTCAGAGCAAAAGTACTGCACAATCTTATCACTGTTTTGAAGCCTGCCACTAATCTACTATGGCAAATAAACAGAATAAGCTTCTGCTATGAATCTTTGGAGAAATTACACTTATGTCTTATCCACTGTACTCACTGTGTCCCCTTCAGTACAGATGAATGGCTTTCTCTTTACTTTAGTCATGAATATTACACCTGAAACCCCAGCCTCTTCATCCCAGAATTACCTAAACTCTTACAAGTGAAAGTAATGAAAATATCAGACATCATCTAAATTAAGAATGAATAATTTCTTCTACCACTCAAGAAGCTGTTGGAATACTCACAAGTATTCAATATGACAAGAAATTGCTATAAAAAAACCCTGTGACCAAAGCAATAAAGATCTGCAGATGAATCTGAAAACGTGAAGCAGCAGTCTCTCACCTTACTTTCAGATTGTGTTAAAAAGTCAGAAGTCCATTTATAACCTCCAAAATATTAAGTTATACACTCTGAATTAAAAAATTATGATCACATATAGTTAAAATATCGAAAATAAAGGAAACCATCTTTTTCCTAGGTGTTTGTGCTCTAGGAGAATATTTACATACACACAGAGTTCTGTCATCTCTCTCCCACACCCTGCCCACACACATACAGACATCTATAGAGAGAGAGTGAGAAACATATGCTCTTGTTACCCTATCTGAAAACAAACACAATAACTAACACCTGTACTCAGTAATTATGTTATAAGAAAATTCTATCTTATTTCTACAGGTCATTCCACTGGGTTTTAAAGAAACCTGCTGCCCACACTCACTAAAAATCCAATGTCCTGTTATTGTTCCAGAAATGGGAAAAAGGAGGGCAGAATAATGGAAACAAAAGGTCACTACAGACTTTCCCCATACAACACTCATCAGAACCTACTGTAATTTGCATAAATATTCAAGTAATTAATCAAACCATAATACCCAAGCTCTGTTTCTCCTCAAGCTTTACATTCCCCTAACGCAGGGACAGAACTTTTCTTCAAGCTTATTTGGCCAAACTCTACTGGAATGCTACAAGCAAAACAGAATAATGTGAAATAAAGCACACTCAAACCTGCCAACTGGCTGCGTGTTTATATATATTATCAGAAAGAAGTCAGGATCTACTAATACTCCCAGCTGAAGTCAGCTGGAATTTTGCCACTGACTTCCATCCACGCAGAACCACGATGTGAAACATCTCTGGCTAAGGCTTTGTTTTAATTCCTATGAAACACGTTTCACATTTTGATGCCATATAAAGAACAACAGTAATAACAGTAAGGTAGCCCTGCATAAAACCATAGAATGTTTAAGATAAGTATGTTGAGACCTGCTTGAGTGACAGAGGGTGCTGAATACAATTTAGTGCTTGTGACCACCTGCAGTACTGTATCCAGGATATAATGCTAATTTTAGATTTCTGGATGAATGCCCACTGTAGAATAGGTTATTTTTACTAAGTTCTGACATGTCTGTCCAATGGCACATCTCCATTTCTGAAGTGGTACTGAAAGGCTATTAAAGCTTCCAGTTACCACTTGGCTCAAAACTGCAAACTACAAGTACTTTCACCAAACTGTTCTTCACATTCTGATTGACTTTATACAATAGAACATACAGACAAAACCAAAACAAATACCTAAAAGGAGTATAACTAAAAAAAGTCCCCCTTCCCATGAACCTTCTCATCAAAACACAAAATAATAGTATTTTTTAATATATTATTGCAATTTTCATTTCAATGCACAGAAAAAAAAGATACAGAAATAGCCTTCTCCTTCTAGGCAGGCTCTCCCACATGTCAAAATAGAATCAAAAATGTAACAAAAAACCCATGCTGACACATGTATTACTGTTATTTCACATAATAACATGGATTTTGGGGGTCACTACTCATCAAGTTTCAATTTAGACCTGTAAGCCACAAAGTACATTGAACAATCCAGATTTATATAAGATTTTTTTTTTTAACATATGAATACAGAGATTTTTCCCAAGGAGGTATTTTTAATGAGGTTATAGGGTCAGCAAGTTTGGAATGAGCTTTAGCAGTTTAAGATTTGTACCTTTCTACTCACATGTGCTTCTTCCCTCTCCTGCTATTCTTCAACAGGTAGACTGAGAGTGCTCTGAGAAATATCTTCCATTATGACAGATTTAATACATATTTAATAACAGAGACTTAAATATGGGCATGGTATTTGGCACGCATCCTGAAGCAAACCATAAGACATGTCTGCCACTCTCCAGTGAGGACAACACAGTAGTTAGGGAGAAATGTCAGCCAGAAACAGTTATATGAAGCATAAAACCCCCTGAGAATGAAAAGGTCTTTATTTATTAAATCACATGCAAATCTTTCATTCTAATACTTCTGATCTGTTTTTGTGGATTTTCTCAGGTATGCTTAATTAAACCCACTCATCAACACCAAACTTTGTTCAAAAGAGCAATTAATGAATATGGCACAGAAGCAGCTTAGCCCTGGAGGAGTCTCTGACATTTGTTCATAGTGAAGACTGTTCATTAATTGCTCCCCTCATTTTAAGCCTCTAAATGATATTTTTGACACAATACTACAAGTCACTGTGACTTATTTCTCAAGCTAGCAACATCTGCACTATGTTAGGTTAATAAAACTACCTTTGAAAGGTTTTCAAGAATATATTTAAAGACACAGGGGAAAAAAGGAAAGTCTAGATGTGCTGACAGTGGAGTAAAGAAGCTAAATTGAATTTTTTATTATTATCTCAGAGTACACTTTGTATTACAGATAATTTATGCAAATATTTTGTGTTCCATATTCACACAATAAACAGAACTTAGGCAGAAGTCCACCATGATTTTCCAACCTATTTCAGCTGTGTTCCCATAGCAAACTAAGCATTAATACTTCATAGGTCTTCTGATGATCATAAGTTCTCAGACAAATGAAAATATTGGCTTTTTGATTGTTTTGGAAAAACCACTACATTTTTATTTTTTCAGAAATAAAAGGTGGAGAGTAAAGAGTCTGGGTTATGAAGTAACCACACTAAACCAAAGACCTCGGTCCAAGATATAAAACAAAGTTATCACCTCACACTAAGTGAATGCTTTAATTTATGGGATGGCTTTGCTGACCTCTTTTGGGTTCCAGAAACTGGGATACATTTTATACGTTTGAAAAATTAACTTGTTTATTTCCATAACACATCTATAGGATCATATCATCCACGTTAGACTTCTACTGTAAAGCAGATAATAATTCACAAAAGAAACACAAAACAAATAAAAAACAAGGTACGTGGAAGTTCATACCTGGAGAACAGCTGAAAGCCCTGTAAATCCACAGACCTTCAACATGCAAATGAGAACAGCGTCCACCCTCAGAGCTGGTGACATTACTTCAATTAGCCGGATCCAGTTTTCCAACTTGGAATTCAGTTTCTGTAGTTCCTATTTATATAGCAACTCCTCCTGCCTGCCAATTATTTGCATTACCACAGCCACCAAGTTTCATGCAGTTATGTGTGTGAGAAACTCTGTGTTAAGCATGCATTAGCTAACTGTATACCTCTAAGCACTTAAGAAGAGCAGTGCAGCAGCAGTGGATATGGTTCGCTGGAACTCTGGGTTATGATCTAGTCCAAAAGGAGTCTGATGCTGTAGCAGTCAGGATGAGACTAAGAGGGTAACACTGTGCCTGCAGTGGGGTGCCAGGTGTGTAGTGCTGGAGAGAAGGGAGAAAGGCTTTCACAATTTTGCAGTTGCCCATCTGCTAGCTCCCAGCACGTTGTTCTCCTATGGCACACACAGGCTCTGGTTTCCTCTGAAGCCTTCTATTCCCACTCACCCAAAACATCCTATCCCACCTGTTATTTCTACCAGCTGTTTCTGCCCTCTTGCCCACCACCTACATCATTATCTTTGCTCCTTGAAAAAACCCCACCTACTTACACAGCAGCAGCTGCCCTTCTTTGTCCTGAGCTTCAGGACACAAAGCAGCAGGGAAAAAACTGACAGCTCTATGAGTGCCAGCAGGCCCCCTGCTTGCTCAGAGTTCAGTGACAGCAATACACCCAGCCCAGGCGACAGGAATGCAGGAAAGGTGACCTGCATGTCTCAGATGTGATAGCGCTAACAGGACATTTGGCAACCTCCTGCTTGCTCACAGACACAATTTCCCCTGCTGGGACACCATCTTGGCTGACTCACTGCAGAGTGAAAGCGGAGAAGAGTAATTCCACCTAGTTACAAAATTCACAACAGGTTCTTATCGTTGATGGATTAGGCAGAGAGGGATCAGCTAACTACACCAGCACTGCTAGAGAACCATTTGTTCATTAATACATTTACACACATTTTACCCAGAAGCAGAATGCAGGAGTGCCCAAGCTTGCCCTACACCTTAGGCACTGTCCTGCACAGGACAGATCTAGCAGAACTGAGCCAAATTACTAAACAGTAAAGCAAGGGATATTCTGATTTCGCTTTGCCTTAAAATTTACACACAGCAAAAAGGAACCCAACAGAGCATAAGAGCTCATTTTATTAGCATTGCTAATCTAAAACATAGATAACAAACAGTGTAGAACTTTTATTTCAAATTTTTTAAATTAAGTATTGCTAAATGTCAACCCTCAATATTCCACCCCTCTTCATTAACATTAAACAACCTAACCTTTAATTAAGAGCACTACAAAAGCAACATATTACTGCATATTATCTGAAATACCATACTAGACATACCAAATACCACACTAGGATCTATTGATGCCACTTTCAGAACTACAGCTGCAGTTTGAGGCAGCAGAACCTGAAGAATTTAGAAATTAAAACATAACAACTGCACTTAAATCTTACAGAACGCAGAGACTTAATCACAGCCTGTAGTAAGAGTGCATGGCAAGACATCCCATCAAATCAGAGGCAAACTATGGAGAAACATTTGCACTTACAAAGGCTTCATCAACTTTCAGAAAAGTATATTAAAACCTCAAGTGTCTATGTACATTAATGTGCACAGTCCAATTAGCCTGTCCATGTTTCTGGTTCATCTAAATTAACATAACTTCATAATTTACAAAAATTCTTCTGATTCAATTATATTTTCCGAATCCAGTTAAATCACTTAATCACATCTGCCTTTAAAAGATCCCACTAATCATGAAAGATTAATTCAAATTACATTTCTTATTAACTTTTTTCACTCTCCAGCAAAGGTTGCTGCATTTATCACTGCAGTCCAACTTGCCAGAAGTTAAGAAGTTTATCAATTTTGGATATTACGCAATTAATATTTGACACAAATATTTCTTTGTTCTTCAAAGAGATGAGCTTTTCAGAGCTCAAAATAGAACTATCAAGTATCAGAACAGTCTCCTGATCTCTGTTTCAATTCACTTTGTCTTCAGAACAATCTTGTGCACCAACCACTGGACTGAAGCTGGTAAGTTCTTCCCAGCAGAAAGGCCTCTTTGTCCTTCCACTGTTACTTTATGGAGCAATTTGACCATACAAATGAAGAGATTATTATCTAGCCTGTGCCACTGCTTGACAAACTGGAAAGGACTGTAAAAATGTGGTGAATGCATCGGTGTACAGAGTGGGAAAAAAACACCTACCCCCAAGCAAGCAGCCCTACAAATATGTGTAAGAACTGTAAGATGAGGTTAATTTTGACCATTCATACAGTAAACCAGGAAGCATTTATAAATTCTGTTTGCAAAGAGTTCTTTAGAAAATTACAAGTGTCACAGACACATTTTACTATTAATATGAATCTTTTAAATTATAGGTAAGTTTTATTATCAGGAGGGAACATTACTATGAACCAGTTATCTAGCTAGAATAATTTGGTCACTGAGTCCCACCCAACAATTTCTACACAGAAATGATTGCTCAAATGAGTTCTGTCTAGCACAGCTTTCATTTAATTCATATACAGTTGTCACACATTCCTAAAGTATCTATCAACACTGTAGTTTTACTGCAGAGATGTGTTATACTTCATTTTCCTTTGATGGGTCAGAACCTTGAGCAAAGGGAACATGTCACCTACAGGTTACAGGCAGCTGCCTGTAACAGAAATGCCAGAGGAAGGCAATTAGCTTGTGTCTCCAGCTTGCTTCATGCCACACTGCATAAGACACCAGAATCATTAAATCATGGAATGATTAGGTTTGGAAGAGACCTTAAAGATCATAGAGTCATTAAGACTGGGAAAGACCTCCAAGGTCATTGACTCCAACCTTTGCTGGAACACCCCCTTGTCTACTAAACCACAGCACTAAGTGCCACATCCAGTTGCATCTTGAACACTTTCAGAAACTGTGACTCAACCACTTCCCTGGACAGCCCACTCCAATGCTTAACCACCCTTTCAGTGAAGAAATTCTTCCTGATGTCCGACCTGAACCTCCCCTGGCCATCTTGAGGCCATTCCCTCTTGTCCTGTTGCTAGTTGCCTGTACCTTGCTACAACCTCCTTTCAGTGAGATCATCTAGTTCCAAACCCCGTGCCGTGGCCAGGGAACCTTCCACTAGACCAGTTTACTCAGAGCCTCATCCAGACTGGTCTTGAACACCTCCAGGGACTGGGAGTTCACTATCTCTCTGGGCAATCTGTTCCAGTGCCTCAGCACCCTCACTCACAGTAGAGAATTTCTTCCTAATATCTAATCTAAATCTGCTCTCCTTTAGCTTAAGGGCATTCCCTCTTGTTCAGTCACTACATGCCCTTGCAAAGAGTCCCTCTTCAGCTTTCTTGTAGGCCCCTTTTAGGTATTGTGAGGTGCCACAAGGCCTCCCCAGAGCCTTCTCTTCTCCAGGCTGAGCAGCTCCAACTCCCTTAGTCAGTCCTCATAGGAGAGGTGCTCCAGCTCTGCTCTCCTCTGGACTCATTCCAACAGGTCTGGAAACACTAGAAAACTTGGCAAGAGTTAGCAGTAAATCTTTCAGGACTTACTGAAGTAGAACTTTGAGTAAGGAAGGTTTAAAGAAAACATAGTTCAGAAATTATATTTAAATACAGAGTCTACAAAATCTTTTCTATAGGACTGCAAGTACGAAAATA
Organism: Leptocoma aspasia; assembly: GCA_013399835.1. Classification (NCBI taxonomy): domain Eukaryota; kingdom Metazoa; phylum Chordata; class Aves; order Passeriformes; family Nectariniidae; genus Leptocoma; species Leptocoma aspasia. Next base: position 995,670 of record VXAX01000193.1, read on the forward strand.
TTACTGTCAAAAGTATGAGAAGTATCTTACCATTTCAGTGATTCTGCATGCTGACTGTCATCCTTCACTTCCCAAGCTGAGCTACAGTGGAACACACTGGGAGTGATCTTACCAGACAAAACCAATTCCATCCAAAAATGCCTTGGGGCAAGGATGCTGTATTTCCATTCATTTTTGAACAGCTAGGTATACCCCTAGAAAAACTGGATAACAGAAAACTGATGCAACAGCCTTTTCTGCTGATGAGTTCCTGGGACCAACATGTAAATGTTGTCCAGAAAAATTTGATTCATTGCCCAGTGTGCAACAAGCCAATAATTACACACTCAAGAGAGATCTTGCTTATTTATTTCAGAGCTGCACAAGCCTGGGTGCTCGGTGATACTACACAAATCAAGCATGCCAACTATCAAAACTTTTTACTACTTATACATTTTAGCAAACAAATAAATTAGTGTTCATTGGCTACAAGTTACATAGTTCTCTTATTAATTAGTATTCTGTCTTCTATTGGTAAATGACTCTCTTGCTTCCCATGCTGATTAGTCCCATGTTCAGTATTTCTCTTCTTTTGAGTCGCTGGGTCTCTTGGGTCAGTGCTCCATGAATTGGTGGCCACAATCTGCCCCTGCCAGAATTACCCTTTACCCAGATGGAGATGATTTCACCACAGTTGCTGAGTTGTCTTTGTTCATTTCTTCGTTGTCTTGGGAGTTCTGCCAGATGTCTTTGTGGCCCTTAAGGACTGCTTTCTGTGTGTTCACTATCAATGGTGGACATCCTTCTTCCCCAGTTTTGTCAGTCTCCCCCTAGGTCTGAGATCACTGAAGCATGTCAAGCCCTAAACCTTAACAAGGTTAACTACTACTACTACTTCTACTAACAAGAAGAATTTTATTCTTCTAACACCTGGACATCACTTAGAGCTTGCTTGTTAGCTGCTTTCTGTTTCATGGATTAAAACTTCTTGTTGATTAGGTATAAAACTATACAAAGATGAAACAGCAATGAACATTCTTTCTTAAGAAAATTTTACATATTTCACATTTTGCAACAAAAAGACTACAGTTATAAGCCCGAATGCTGTTTAAATGGTGAATCTTGGGAACTACTGTTGCAACAAGAAGCCAAATGAAACATTTCAGAAGAAGCAGCTACTAGTTTATATACCAGTCACCATTGCTAAAACTGAAGAGATTATTTCCTGCTCATGACTTTCTCCCTAGTCAGCTGCCTGACAGAGCAATTCCAAACTCCTTTCAGTCACAATATGACATGTAAACCTGAACAATATAATACTACGTCTTGTTAACTCAAATCCTTACCACTCAATCATAAAAGTAAGGCTCCTATGGGCATTCCAATTCACACAACCCTAATGTTTTTAGGACAAGTAATACAATTAGGGAAGTAAAACCAGATGCTATTAGGAAGTCAAAGGTTGTGGTTTTTTCTCTTCTTAATGTTTTGGTATGAAAGGTGGCATTAAAGTGCCTAAGACAACATGAATGATATTAGGAACAGACAGGTTTTTTTTGAAGGCTAATCATTCCAATTATCAACTATCTATAGTTATTAATACAAACACAGAAACACTATTCTTCAAAAGAAGACTGATTTGTAGAAACTAAGTTTTTATGTGGAAGCAAGAACTTTCAAGACGTGCAAAATTTCTTATAAGGCTTGGAAAGTTTTAGTCCCCAAATACTCAAGAAGGAGACAAGGTACTCATCATAAAGCAACACTTTTCACAATGTAGAAAGGGGCAAGAGAAGACAAGCAACCAACTTGGCAAGAAGCAAACTAAAGCTGCTAGTTAAAACCAGAAATCTCTATATCCTCAGGTTTCATCTGTAATCAGTTTCTCTATACTAGATCTACAGCTACAGATAAATCTTTGAAGCTGTCAGTGTGTGCACAGAGCTGGGAACAGGCCTGGTGTCAATTGTTCCACTTATTTTGAATGCCATTTGCAAAATTTTCAGTGTTGGCACTGTTAGAAATTTGGGGCTTATAAAAAAGATCAAGGTTGATGAGAGTAGCAGGAAAAAAAACCCCGAACTTCTTGTTTAAACTACTTTTCTAAGGGAAATGCTAAATCCCAGAAATAAACAAACACATGCAATTATAAATCCGGTCTTGTTTATACAGAATTCACAGTAAATCTGAAAGGTAACTTAAAACATAAATTGTTCCTCACAAACAAATGGAGTTCCCTAAATTTCCAGTTAAACAAGTCTTATATTTCCTCCTATTAAAATATTAGTGATATGCTTCCACAGCTAACTAGTTCTTTTTTTAGCCTTCTGGTAAAAAGAAACAATTACAACACAGCAGCTCTACAAATGAAACTGAAGGACAAGCTTTGTCAACAGTCATCCTATAAAAAGACTAACGTGTCCTTTTCCCAAGAGGCAGATAGCCATTGCCAGAAATTAGTTCATAGGGGTACTCCAAGAAAAATAACATCTTTGCTCAAGTTATTTTAAGAGCACTTTATGATTGTGGGTTTGAGAAAAAAATATAAAGACTCAAGTTAAATATCAGAATTAAGTGTTTACCTCTAGTTCACAATTATTTTTCTTCAAAATTCAATACTGATCTCGTTGGCCTTCAGATTAAATAAATTTGCCAAACAATCTCTCCTCACAGTTATAGATAAGTGAGCAAAAATGGAATTTTCTAATCAAAGCTATTTGCAAACTCACTTAAAGAAAGAATACTGAAGGAAAAAATCAAGTTCCTCCACCCAGACCATTAATTTAATTTAAAACAATAGACAACAATGGCAAGAAGAACAGCAATTCAGCTCTAGAGCCCAGATCTCTTTTTGCTGTTGTTGGTAGTTACACTTTTTTTTCTTTTGTAACCAGCCATTAAATGATAATGCCCAGGCTTCACCGGGTTGCCTTCCATATTAAAGATTTAACAAATGCTTAGGTAAAGAGTCTGACACTTTTCACTTAGGAAAGCAGTAGAAGACAAACTGGAAAATCCAGCAACTTTCTTGGACAATTCAAGAAAGTCTGTAAACTCTGACCAAGACTTACAACAGAATTACATCAGTCAGATAAGTCTCCAGAGCCCAGGGTAGCAGCATTTTCAGACTTCTACCTATACACATCAAGAGAAGTTTTTCTTCCCACAAACACCAACTTCACCTCTTGTGTGTCTCTAGAACTGTACACATGAACTCATGCTCCTGGCACATAAATGTAGAGGGGTTTTGTGGCTTTCTACTATCAATTCCAACAGCTTGTAGCAGAATCCATTACCATTTTTCAGTAGAATAAGGTCTGGCAGACAAGCTCTGGAAGACTGAACTTCAGTATTTAACAGGTTATTACCCTGAATTTCCCCACTTCTGACACGCTCAAGGGCAGTGCAACGAGGCGTTGCCTCTCAGGTACCTTCACTCCTCAGGAGGCGAGTTCAGCCTGCTGCTGAACACAGGCATACAGCTGTGCCTCAGTCCATTTGCAGCCTCCACAAGACAGCTTCCTGCCTGCTGTAAAGCTGACATTTAAAAAAGCTGTCTGGATACACTCTAAAACACCAAGGCAAAATCCTCCACGTTTCATTGTTATTTGAGGGACCAATCAGACTTTTATTCTGCACACACAATCCTCCTCTCCTTCCTCACCTGACAACAGTGACTGCACACCTGCAGTTCCACTGAGACCAGTGCCTAGGGGGCCTTACTGGGATTGGTGGCCATGGGTACTTCAAAGGCAAAGTGTTGAGAGGATCAGTTCCCTAATACTGTTTACACTTTGGTTCCACATGAATAGCTACACTGGCACAGCTAAAAGGACCCAGGAGGCAATGGTCTGAGACAGTCCCAGAATTTCCAAGGAGGACAACAACTACAACAGCACTCTTTGATTCTCTGATGGCCCAGCATCCTCCATCTACATTCGCTTGCCTTCAGGAATCACGGCATACCATGGTGTTCAGGTCACAAAAAAAAGTTTTCAACAGTGGACAGGAATTAAGGGGGTTCTCTGCTTGGTTTTTCTGAAGTATTTTATCACATGAGAGCCAGGACATGGATTTACAGGGTCAGAAAATGAACACAACAGACAACAACAACAGTACCAACATCATCTTTAGCAACTTCAGCATCACAGCTACTGATGAGGATCATAAGAGTCATCAGGCTCTTGGTCTACCCCAGGCTGAGAGACCTTTAAGAGCACTATCAGAAAACTATCCAGAGCTGAAATCCCATCTTTTGGCTAGGCTAGAAGTCCAGTTTTGCAGCATTGGGTAATATAATATCTGACACTAGTAACAATTTTGTGTACATACTGTCTCCTAGATATTTCAGTATCATCGCTTAGGTTTAAAAAGCAACATGGAAAAGCATGCACTGGAGCATGAGAAGCAGCTAAAATTTGGACAACACACACAATTTATATGACAAAAACAAAGAAAACAATCATATATCCCTATTGCAAGATCAGAATAAGAAAGCAAGCAAGACCATCAAGAGAAGAGACCATCAGCAACTGAACTCATGTTAAGTAACATAACAACCCAATGACTGTGCATTTATTTTCAGTCTTCCAGCTTTGACTATGACTTAGTAAGGAAACCCTAAAACCCTGCCAGACATTGAGAGACACAAAGCAATACACATGACATATCTTCCTGTAATTGGCAAGGCCAGGAGTTTTTCCTGAAGTACTTGGCGATTTCACTATCACATAAGGTCAACAGAAATTGTTTCATCCCATACATTTGCTCCCACAACAAGGTCATTTCAGCCATGCTCCCAGGGTGTCCTTCATAACTAGGGGGGTTTGCCAATGCAAACTTTAGTGGGTTTCCAGTGAAAGCAGGTCACTAAAATGACACAGATGGTGAAAAAACACATACAAACAGTGAAAGAAAAAGGCAACAGGAATTTCTGAAGACACTGTATGCTGAAGAAAACACAGTGAAGAACAACTGCCTAGTAACTTTTAAAACTACGAACAAATACTCATGCCTTTGTCTGTTGAGTTCACCAGTAACAGAAACTACTGATTCAGCAATAAGATTACTATGGGTCAGAAGAACAGGGCCCAAAATTATTAAAATATTCTCTCTCCAGCTACAGAGGCCTTATAATTAACTTTACATTAAGCATTCCTGATTCCCAGTTAAACCTAAGTCTAACAAGAAAGCATATTTCAATAGCATTCTGGGTTTCCAACTAGCAATTCAGAGGACAACAGCACCAAAGACAGCGGCTCAATGTTGAAATTTGGAGAGAGGTAGGGAAAAGAAGTGGGAAAATCAATACAATTCACAGTACAGCCCATTTCTTCAGCCCATCCAATCCACATTATAAGCCAATTCTGCAGCCATCACATGTTCTCTAATTCATTCATCACATATATTTAGTAATGCCGAAGAACGTATCCCAGTATTACAGAGACACAGGAAAGTAAAAGGCTGCATTTCAGTATTTTCAAAGTTATAATTTCTCTGAGCTTCTCCTAAACCAAACCAATACTGCAAAATGGATGTGTGTTGCTATTCATCTAGCAAGGGATTAAAGAAATCAGAATATTATACGCCAAAGATTCAGACCTGCTCAATCAACATCCCCTAAATGAAACTAATCTCCACTACTGAGGTTGGTAACCATCAAAAGATTGACCAATTCTGTCAGAAATTAAGATCCAACAATTCTAAGGTATACTGAAGCTCAAGGATATATCCTGATTTCAAAAAGAAAAAATAGAAAAGGAATGAAAAGCTGTATTATATGGCTATCATGCAAGAAATTTCGTAACACAGACAAGCTACTTGAAGAAAATAATTCGCTGGAAATGATAGCACAGCTAACATGCTACAGCATTTAAACTTTCTGAACAAGCCATTCAAACTTGTGGCAAAGAAAAGATAATACTTGAAAAGGTAAGTTTCAACAGTTGAGTCAAACTCAAGAGTTTCATTGCAAAGGTCTCAGTGCAGACTAAGCATCAACTCCAGTCTTCTGCTACTATCATTGACAAACATCAGCTTTTTTGTGAGTTGCCTGACTTTCTAACATATGCTGGGACACCAGGAAATTTCTTCCAAACTCAATCTCCCCAAACAGATATTAATTTTATTAATATTTTTACGTATGGAGATAAAGAGTTGATATTACACAGCAGACAATTGGATTGCATCAAAGTACCCACGGAAAACCACAAATTTGAGAATAGATGCATGAACAAATCCACTAAATTACAAAAGTTTTGAGTGCTTCATACTTTGGAACATACATTCCAGCAAAAAATCAAGAGGACACTAATTGGACTGCAGTTTCAGGATCATTAACTTGGTTTACATTTGCTATCTTCCTGACAAACGTTAAGTAAATGTGCTATAGTTAGATGCAGGCTGGCAAATTTCCTAAATAAATCATAGGACATAGTTATAAAGAAAACTAAAATAAAAGCCCCAACCTTTTTTTTTTTTTTTAAACAATTTGCCATTTTAGCAACAACAGATTTAACAGCAAACCACACCTGAAGTGCACAGCTCGGGCTATGGCATTCCCCAGGTATCTATGAGAACTGCAGATAGCAGAGTGCCACCTGCCTTTCACGGGTCACAGCTGCAGTGCTGCAGCCTGGAAATTAAATCCAGCCTACCGCCAAGAGCTGGCAAACATACCTCAAAAGGGTCAGCTCGAAAAATGTTTATAGTGTTTGACAAAACCAGAAGGAAAAAAAAAACAAACAAAAAAAAGAAAAACAAGAACTCGTCCTTTTGAAGCAGCGACAGTTTTGCAAAATACATTAGGAGAGAACAAACGTATAGGCTGTAACCTAACACTGTTTCCAAATCAGAATGCAGACACATGCCAGAGAGGATAAAAGTACGATAATAAAGACAAACAGACTGATTAACAATAATTTGGAGAACTCTGCATTGACAAGAATGTCCATTAAACATTTCCATAAAATGATGTTACAGAAAAGGCGAAGTTCCTCAGTGCTGCTTCCTATAATTACGGCCATAGCAATAGCAATTCATCTCAGGAACCATAGTAACTTCAGAACATACATTACCAGACATCAAGAGCATATCAAAATTTTATAAACCAGATGTTAAATCTAGAGCTAAATCGTATTTCACTGCTATTCACAAGTCCATCATCACAACATACTAACCAATTACTAGATACTGCTTTACATGAAGTAGCACAGTATCAGATTTCACACACCCTCCTCCCCACTATCAACAGATAGTACTGGTAGTACACACCTACTATTAACTGATAGTAGTATCAGCAATCCACTTACGTGTCCCAAAGCACAGAAATCAGACCCAGCCAACACTGCTGATAAAGCTGTTGCAGACCAGAGGGCAGAAACGGGTCTCTCTGCTCCTGCTCACCCCAGAAGCTCAGCTGCTCCCTTGGCAGAATTCCTGCATGCAACCTCTAACACAAAAGCCAAAATTTGCAGGAGAATTATGTTGTATTTCCGCAGCTCACAGATTGTAGTGTACAGTTACTCCCTGAAAAGTAATGAACTTCTTTCATTGAAAATCCTGTATTTGTACAGGACTATATATATCAACAGAAGGCAGAATCCACATGGTTGCCCTAAGTAGCTGGGGCAAAAGAAAGCGAAAAAGAAATGACCACACAACTCTTTCTTCTGAAAACAGCAGCAATACACAGTTACCACCCTCTGCATCTCTGCCCAGCAGGAAATGAGTACAACAAACCTGCTACAACCGTGTTTATGAATTATTACGAAGTGCACAGGCACTCCTACTACCCGTAAGTATTTTATGAAAACAGTGCTAGTTAAAGATTAAAAGAAACGAGACACTTCAGATATTAATGCCTTCAGCTTTGTCAACCAAAACAAACCTGTTACAACATCCCAAGGAATAAGCAGTACAACTCAGAAGCCAGTGTTTACACTACTTAGTTCAAAAGAACCTCTAGAACAGAGAAGTAAACTGCCACACTCCAGAGCAAAACCTTAGCTCTCAGCAGGGCTCCTCACAGCTGTTCAGCATTAAAATGAGAAAATGAGATGAATTCATTAGTAAATGTAATAAAGTTATATTATTGGTACCTGCTGGAGGGAACACAGCACAAAATCCAGAAATCTACCAACATCTTCCACTATACTAAGCAAAGTACCCAAGGTCATACCTCAGCCTTTCAAGACAGCAATACACTTTTGATTGACTATGTGTTACATGTACGACATCAGCAAGTTAAACAATTCTAAGTCAAACTTTACTGAACTGAGTCAGCCTTATATAACAACCAGGAGATGCTCAAATTCCTAGAAATAAGATTTGAGTGCAATTTCCACTATGAAAAAAAAGCTACTCTACATCACGCTAGCTGGGCTAGCATCACATCAGGCTTTTACACCAAAATTCAAACCAAGAGTGGTTAGTCAGCTTTCAGAAAGTAAGACCTTCAGATGCACTACCTTAGGGCTCCCAGAACATGCTATCACTATAACTTTAACAACGTGTTTTAGTTTTAGGATGTTTTTCACTGCTATAATATTGCAGATTCTAACCATCTTCACAAGGCTGCGTGTTCCTGCATGCACAGACCTCTCCTGCCAATAGTCCGGTTTGCTGAAGGAGCAGATGCACTGACAGCTCCCCCCACTCCAGCTGCCCCCCCAGGAATAATCCTGGGCAGATTATCGTTGTGTCAATCTACAATGCACACTTAGCATCTGGAATGATACAACAAACCCTAATAGTTGTCATTTATCTGGTAAGCAATCCTCACAGAACGATATATATATACAACTGACTGAGGTGTTTCCATCTGCATCGTTGTGGAATGGTAAACTCTAACACCCCAGTTCAGAAAGTGCCGAAATACAGTCACGTCACAGACCTAGGACAGTGCAGTTAAACAGAACAGCGAGAATAAAAGCACATCGAGGTTTCAAATCACACTACGCGATCATCCCACTGAAAGCCCACGTTTCTCAGACAACAGCCGGTGCCTTTCACGCCACTTCTACTCTCACTACGAGATGAGCCTGAGCAAACTTCACTTGCTGAAGTGTGACAAAACCCGCCGAAACGTTCCGGGCTCAGCGACAGCAACGCACCTCACTCTCCTGGGCGAGAAAGCGCTCCCGCGGGCACAACCCGAGGGCAAGAGCGTTGCGGGGGTCCCGCTGCGCGGAGCACCCGCGGTCCGGGTTCCGGCCCCTCTGGAGATGCGGCTCCCTGTCCGTCTGTTTTTCCTGGTCCCGAGCGAACAGCACCGTCTACGGGGAGAACGGCCGCCCGTTCTGAAAGGCTCGGTGGACTTTCGGGGGTGGGGCCGGGCAATGCCCAAGACGGGCTCCGAGCGCCGGCAGCGCTCGCCGGCACTGGAGCCCGGCGGCGGCGCTCCGCCTCGCTGCNCCTGCGCCGCTCCCGCCCGGACCCCAGCCCGCCCAGCCTCCGAGCCCCCCGGGGCGCCCGGCGGACACCGGAGCGCAGCCCCGCGGAGCCCAGCGAGGCGGCCCCGGTCACGGACAGGGCGNTTTTTTTATTTCCTTTTATTCCGTAATCACCGCAGCTCACAAAAACATGACCTGAGGCTGATCCTTTACCATCAGATCTGAGCAGGGGCGCCTCCGTTCCAGTACAACTAAGCACAACAAATCCTGGCGAGCTGCAGCAAGCGACAGCAAGAGGGAAGGGAGGCGGTGGAACAGGGGCAGCGCCGCCGGAGCCGGGTCCGCAGGGGCTCCCGGCCGCTCCCGGGGGGCTCCGGGGCCGGGGCAATGTACCAAAACCGGGGAGCACCAGATAGAGGAGGCGAAGGAGGGCTGGGCGCCAGCGGCTGCCCCGGGAGCGCCCCGGGAGCTCCCGA
>VXAX01000193.1:1007015-1153231 GCA_013399835.1 Leptocoma aspasia
AAAAAAAAATCCCCAAACTCACCACATTTATAATTTTATATCGTACTGTGTTAATGACATATAGTACATTCTAAGAAAAATTCCACTGGAATCAAGTTGACTCTATATCACCCACAGAGCATTTAAGTCATGCACTTTATTGTTCTGTATCAGTTTCATGGAAGAAGAGTCATGATGTCAATGCTTAATTTCATTTAATTTTATTTTAAAAGCTCAAGGGCAAAAATGTCTGAAGCTGCCTGTGAGATTAATCATGTTTGAAATTAAGGCTAAAAACTGTAACATTTTTAATGTTACATGTAACTCTGTGCTATGTCTAAGTTACAGCGTTAAACCAGATGAATTTTGTGAGTGAGCCCAGCAATTTTAGGTGATGCAATCCCCAGATGTACCCTTGCAAGTAGGTGCTGAGGGGTTTTTCTTTCTTCACAAGTTGCACAGTAGTGTCTCAATCCTAGGCTAAGCCTCAGTGTGTTACTTTATCCAAAATAAATAAGGATATTCTAATATAATCTAGGAATGTTATGCTAAGGGCAAGGGAGAAAGCAGCAGGAGAAGCTCTGCTATCTGATTTAAGGAAGGGGAAAAAAAGAAACCTCTCAGAAGAGAGAGTCCATTGCATCCAGCTTTTCTTCCAGTACGGAGCCTGTCCTCCTCTGCCTCATATTTTCCTGCCATTATATTTCTCACTGTTAGTAATTTTTGATCTCTCCTTCAAACAAAATAGACCCCAGCATATTAAGGGATGGCAGCATGTTGAAGCAGTAAAGGTACTGCGGTTGGAAGAGGAAAGGCTGCACACCACCCTCAGGCTTTTGGCCAGTTTGGTGGGAAGCCAGATTTCAGCTCGTTCCTGCGGTGGCAGGATATAAGGCGTGCTAGAAAGCAGGGAAGGGGGTGAATTTCCATCTGTTTAGGTGAGAAAGTCACAGCGTAAGGGAAGGCCTGTCTTCACATTACCCATCAAAACCACCTTGGACAGTAAGCATCTCTTTCACCATTTAGAAAAACAAAGTCAGATACAATAAACTGGAAGTTTAAATTGGGTTAAAAAGAAAAAAAAAACAGAAAAGGAAGAAGGTGTTAGCTTCAATAAAACTGAACTTTGAGTTATGCTTCCATCATAGGGAAAGGACTTTGCTTGCTCCATGATCACAGAGTTCAAAGTCTTTATTACCACTGCATGTTACTTTTTCCAGACCATTGAAAACATTAGTCATTTTTGTTTAATTCATGAGAAAGAGGCAGGGGAAAATTTTGAAGTCTCACAGTTAATTGCCTACTTTTGTGTTTTCTAACCACATCATTTATTACTGAGGAGAAACCCTACTGGTGACCAGAGCCTTTCCAGAGCAGACCAGGCAGAAGAGTGGTGCATACAAACAGGCACCCTTTCCTGAATCAATGCTTGAGAACAGAGAGTTTGTGCAGTCTGGTGTCTTGAATTTACCTGACTTACACAACATTGTTGAAATACCCAGTCATCACATCTACATGATTGTTTTTTTTTCTTTCCCACTGAGATTCAGGAAAGTATTTGCCTTGCTGCATTTGAGTTGAGCAAGCCCTTAGCATTCCCACCTGCATTGAGCAACATTATCTTGCAAGGCTGGATCATCACCAGTCTGCCATATTTAAATACCAGGAACTTGTGATGTTGTTATGTGTAAAAATAGGGATTACATCTTCTTCGCAGGAAAGCAGATGACCCAGAGGATTTAAGTTTGCCATCCTCATCCCCAGATGGGTCAGGTAGGGAAGTACACTGTTAAAAAGCAGGTCAGGAAAGGCCTGTAGCTGTGTATGCCCAGTAGCAGACACAGGGCAAGATCAGACTGAGCATCATTTTAATTGTCTTAGCAAAAGATACCGTGGCAATTCTTCATTTAAATGGTAGGGAAGTAAATGTCAATAGTTACAAACTTTGTCGTTTTCCATTAAGTTACTGTCTCACATCATGTTCTGTATTTAAAGGTTACGCTGACTGGTCTCCATAGTATCTATGAATTAGGAAAAGCTAGGTGAGAGTCTAAAACTTGGCTTTTGAGAACTATACATTCTTCTGATGAGTTTATGTTTACCATTTGTGACCAAAATATAAAGTAATATTTCTCATGACATTTCTGTTATTAAGGCTCTTTATAAACAAAATGGTTTGTTTTTATGAATGCATAAGATATTTTCAACACAGCTATATAAATAAATATGCACTTACATTTATAAATCTGTGACCTGATTTTTAGTAATTGCTGCTTTCTTTCCATTAAAGTCTCTGACAGATAAGGCAGTTAAAGAAGTTATTATATGAGTCCTAAATAAGGGCCATCTAACTTCAAGTCCCTAAAAGTAGTTGGATATTTGGTGAAAATGATGAATTCTTGGGTACTGATTCATGTGATCTGAAAATGCCATCCATTTCCTGATTCACCTTCATATCTCCTCCAGGAAAAAAAAAATATTATACAATGAGTACCGTCAGTCAAACAATTTTTATGTGTCTGTTTTTCTATCTTTCAGCCAATTCCCTGAACTGATACTTTAAAAATGAAGAGGAAGATAGGAGTTGGAATGAAGAATGCCTTGGAGAAATCCAGTCATAAAGTTTGAGGAGTAGAAATAATAGGAAATATTAATATCTCTGGTCTCTTACATCGGTCAGAATTTAGACTGAAATGATGTAAAGTTACCAACCTGAGATATATGGGCTATTAAATTTGAATCAAGATTCTCAGATATTTAAATTAATATATAATAAAAATATTTGCTTTTTTTCCCTCTACTTTGGATGGTAATATATTCTGATGCCTTACACAACTTTCTTATATAGACTAATTTAAGTTTTCATTTTTTTTATATTAGCCCCAAGACACCTCTTCAAACTAAGCCAGGGTATATATTACCATTAGTTGCTCCTCTCTGTCTGCTTGTCCCTAATCATTAATGTTGAATTCCTGTGTTTCTACATCACCCAAGTGGATGTAGTACAAGTGGAATTTGGATAGAGAGCACACACAAACACACGCACACACACACACACACACACACACACACACACACATATATTTACACATATATATATATATGACTTTATCACTGCCAAGAAGTCTAAAACACAGGATATAGAGCTCATCTAGACTTCAGTTTTGTGCTGGCCTTTTTGAGGATGAATGGATAGAGAGGATACTTGGCATAACTCCTGCTTTCATAGAATTAGACCTTCGCAATTTCTAAAAGGAATTTTAACCAGCTATGAAGTCCTCATAACTCAACAAGTCTGTGCCACTGATCTAGCACTATAAGCCCTATAACCAGCTTACCAATTGGTGGTGGAATTGTCTGTGCTATTTAATTTAATTTAATAGTAAATTCTCGAAGTAGGCCAACATCTAAGTCACTTTTTAAAAGTCATTTATCTAAATTAGTGCAAAGCCCTGTATAAACCCTATTGTTTTACTTTGAGCATATCTTAAGTCTACTAAAAAATACATGTAAATTCAGTAGACATTAACAAAAAGAAAAACCACCACTATTCAGTAATTGGTTTTCTTAGAAAGAGTTTAGCTGTGTTTAATAAGAGTTCATTTACCCCTTCAGTTAGGCACAGACAGCATATTTATGTGACCAAGATCTCACTTGCTCCCTGCCTTTTCAGTCTCTAAGACAGACAGTGAACACAATAAGGTAGATGTACTTGTCAAAGGGGTTTTGTAGGAAGGGAGTCAGCATCTTAACAAGCTGCGTGACATATTGTAAGCATTTTTTCAGCCATGCACTTCCTGTCAGATCATTTGATGGCAGCAATAAAAGCAACAAGTCCAGTTCAAGTTATATTTTCCTCAGTTGCTTCTACTCTGTATTCAGTTGCCTGTTAGGAAAGAACTAGATGGTGTTGTTTAGACCCAGTCTTTGTAATCTGGAATAGCTAGAGAACAAAATGCTTAACAACTTGGAAGTGGCTATAGAAGCAGTAGTAGGCAAAGACAAAAGAGAAAATAAATTAAAAACTAGTGAGTGTTTGTTACAGAGAAATAAAAACTACAACAACACCCACATACTCTGCAAAGCCTACTGAATTTAGTTACTTTGATGATTTTACTCAGACACTAAAGCACCCTCCTCACAGTCTGGTCTTCTGTTTTGTTGCTAGTTTAACTCAGGCCAGACTAGAGCAATGAGAGTATAAGGAGGTACCTATGTCTTTCTCAACTTAAAAGGAAGCCCAGCCCACTGTTTTACAAAGTTTTTGTGCATCTTGGTATCACTTGAGAATTTAGCAAGTGTCATTTTTTTTAATGTGTTTCAAAAGTTGCCTATAAGCACTACCAAAAATCTGTTAAGAATCTGTGTTGAGCTGAACTCTCTGCTGTCAAACTTTAAGCCTTCATTTTGTGCTCTGTCCCATAGTGATCCCCAAACTAAAGAGATGCCGCCATTTCCCAAACAGCTGTGAGCTTTGCTGTCAAAGTAAAGCACATCCATTTATTGCAGGTAGACAATTTAAAAGTGCACAGTTTTTTTTCCACTATGAGTTGGTTTTTTTCATTCTTATTTTTATACATATATATATATATATATGCATATATATATACACACACACACACACATCAGCTTGCATTGTGACATTGTCAGTTCAGGGTATAAGCATCGTTAGATTCCATAATGAACAAAAATTGGAAGTAGTAGCACTGCAGGAAAATAGAAATAGGATCCCTTGGTGATACTAATTTCAGTTGTATTGGGTTTTCATGGCAAGATTCTGGTAGTGGAGGGGCTACAGGAAGCTTCCCTCGTGTCCAACTGGGCTAATGCCAGCTGGCTCTAAGATAGACATGCTGCTGGCCAGGGCTGAGCCCAGCAATGATGGTGGTAGCACCTCTGGGATGTAATATTAAAGAAAGAAAAAAAAGTTATTGCACAACAGTAATTGCGGCCAGAGAAGAGAGGAGTGAGAATACGTGAGAGCAACAGCCCTGCAGACACCAAGGCAGGTGAGAAAGGAGAGGGAGAAGCTGCTCCAGGTGCTAGAGCTGAGATTCCCTTGCAACCAGTGGAGGTCCAGGGGAGAGTAGAGATCCACCTGCAGCCCACAGAGGTTCACAGGGGAGCAGAGATCCACCTGCAGGCCCTGGAGGGCCCCATCCCAGAGCAGGGGAATGGCCAAAGGAGGCTGTGACCCCATGAGAAGTCCACGCTGGAGCAGGCTCACAGCAGGACCTGTGGGCCCGTGGAGGAAGAGGCCCACACTGGAACAGGTTTTTGACAGGACATGTGACCCACACTGGAGCAGCGTGTTCCTGCAGGGCTGCGCTGCATGGGAGGGACTGACACTGGAGCAGTCTGTGAAGAGCTGCAGCCACCGGGAAGGACTCATTTTGACAAGTCCATGGAGGACTTTTCCCATCTTCCTGCGCTGCTGGGGCTGCAGTATAAAATCGAGAATAAAGTTAAGTCCAGGAAGGAGGGAGTGGTGGGTGGAAGGTGTTTTTAGGGTTTATTGTACTTCATGTTACCCTACCCTTACTTTGCTTGGTGACAATACGTAATAAGTAATGAGATCAGTTAATTTCCCAAAGTTGTGTTGTCTGTGTTTCGCCTGTGATAGCAATGAGTGACTAATCTCTCCCTGACCTTATCTCAACCCATGAGCCCTTCTTTATATGTTTTGTCCCTTGCCCACCTGAGGAGGGGAGTGACAGAGTGGCTTTGGTGTGTACCCAGTATCTAGCTAGGGTCAAATCACCAACTATTACTACTTAACATTTGAGTGTTTGACTTATTGCCTTCAGCAATAATTTGTATTCTGTATAGTATAAGTTCAGTTATTAAATATGTAGCCCTCGTATATATGTATTCCTCTCCATAGCCTGAAAACATTGTAGTTATTGAAATTATTTAAACAATTTAAATTATTGAAATTATTTAAATCAGAAGTGTCATGTTCAAAATATTTTTATTTTTTCTTTATATTTTGCATAATAAAAACTTCTTTGTTAAAAATATTGCATAATAATTATTTGGTTGGGCACACTGAAAACTTGTAAGGTTTTGCTTCAGAAGGGAACAGCTAGCCTGAGTCTGGTCTAGGAAGCCAGAATTTGACTTTTGAAACCTGAAGTTTCATAAATAAGCCTCATTGCAGAACACTCAGGCAGGAGGAGGGATGTGCAGACATGCTATTGAAGAGAAAAAAAAACAAACCACTTTTTGCAGTTATGCCAAGCTCTAATTCAATTACTAAGTGGTCTTACTACTTATTCAGACTTGGGGGTTCATTAACGACACAAGTTGAGAGGAAGGAGACCAAAACCCCTGTTAGCCTTGTAAGTCCACTGTCATACTTTAAATAGTACGATAGCATAGACGATAGACGATATAGAATAGACGATAGCAAAAGGAGACCAGGGGCTAATGCCTACACACCTCGGAGTGCCTCTTGTCTCCAGTGGACATTCTCAATCCAGAACAGAAGCTGAGGGCTGGCAGGGGGGTTGGTGTGTGCACTGATGCTGCCATGTAAACAAAATAAGGCTGTTCACTGTTTGTTCTTCCATCAGCCATATGTTTGCAAAGAATTCAAAGGCTAAAATTTTAAAAATAGTTGTAGCACAATAAAACTGTTAATGAAATAGTTTGCATAAAAATGTCGCATTTCAATCGGGTTTGTCAGCAGGGGATAGAGATTCTAATTAAAAAGACAAGAGTGAGTAAAGGAAGAAATACACAGGAGCTACATGGGTAATGCTGTCTTCTTTATTGTAATAATCACTTCTAGTCCTATCAAACTGAAGGCATTTGATAATAGGACTCAGTTGAAAAATGGAAAAAAGTACTTGAATTATCCCAAGAAAAAAACAACATTCATCCAGCTGCAACCCAAAGCCTCCATGCCTGCCAACATCCTTGACTTTTCATAAAAATAGCTTATGTATTATGTCCCAAAAACACAGCAGCTTGGACCAGAAGATAAAAACTAATTCAAAAGTTAAGGACTTTTCTGAGAGAAAGTCTCCCCAAAGCTGTTTATTTTGAGTAAAAGTGGATCACTAGCACAAAGGAAGAGACACATTCATTCCAAAGCGTGTATGCATGGGACAATAGCAAGCAGTCACTCAACATGGTAGACAATTGGGAGTTTCTGGTTATAGCATGATAAATCATGTAACAAAAAAAAAATCAATCTGACACATATTCATTAGCATTAGCTTCTGGGAGAGTTTTACATAGTAATTTCTCCATGAGACAAAAGGAAATGCAATGTCACAGCAGCTGCACATGGAAGAAAGAAGCTCTGTGGGAAGATAAGTGGAGAGTGTTTTCCCTAGGCTGTCTCCTGTATCTGAATGGTGACACCCTCAGCTCCTCCTGCTTTCCATACCCTGGAAGAGGTGTGAACTATGTTCCCCCATCCCTCATGATCTTGCTGCTTCCACCATGTCCTCTGGCATCTTTGGAGAAAATAAGCACAGATCAGCTCCTCTAGACATATGGTATAATTGATTTTATTGCCTTTTCACTTGTTCAGGTTGTTCAGTAATGAACCTCAAGTTTTGTCTAAAGTTTTCTAGATTATTCCTATTGTTACTTCTTTTGTTTTAGGGATGGAACTGGAGAGATGTTCTATTATTTGAGGGGAAAATTGTATGAACTAGAAAAATTTTGTATATTCATAAATATTTTCATTCTGCTGCTGTGATCAAAAGCAATGTGAATGGACAGAATACTGATGTTCTATAATTTTATTTCACAATGTTTGAGAAAATTAATTTCCAAATGCTTCTACTCAACATTTAATGATTGATGTTCCCAGGGTCAGCAGGCATGGAGCTGCCATCAGGAATGCCCTAGATATTCCTTACAGCAGATTGTCAGGCAAAGCCTCCCACTTGGCTGATTAAACAGGATTGTTCTTCACCAGATGAAGTAAGAACACCTGTAAGCATTTTGAAGTTTTGTTCAACAGCAAATACTTGGGAAATATGGGTTTTTTCTGACTTGAGTGGGAGCAAGTATGGGTTGTAGCATTTCTGGGTTGATACAACCAAGAGCCTTTTAAGGAAATGAAGCGCCTGCAATTTTCTTGCACACCAGTGGGATTTGAAATTAGAGGAAAACTAATAGATAGTATAAATAAATGAAGTTCAAATTTAGATGCTGTATTTAGTGGCATCTTGCAGTACACTGCAAGTCTTCAAAGTGACACAGCATGAAAAGTATCCTTTAAACCTGAATCAATTACATTCTTCTTGGAACTCCCTATGAAGAATCATACAAAACAAAATTTAAATGCATATTCTGTATAGCAAATACAACTGAAAAATCAGCAGGAAAGAACTTAGAGTGTGCCAAAATACTCCTTGCATTTGCTAGCTGAGATCATGAAAGAAAACCAAAATTAAGTCTTTTCATTTTAAATGATAGCTTTCCTTTCAGTTCTCAAATTCAGATCACTCATCCAAAAATACAGATAACTAACGTATATCCTATGTTGTCTAACTGTTCAATATCAAGAGTACTGGGGGTTTTTATCTATTTAAGAGCACAACAATACCAGTTACTGCTGATAATGTGTTGGCATCTACAAATACCATACTTGAGGAAACCACAGATGAGTTTATAACGCTGTGTATTTACTCAGTGGTTAGCACAACAGGACTCTGGTTTCATTCGAATCTACCAATGACATTAATGTTATAGCAAAAAGAAATAATCAATTCCAGTCCTTCTGTTTGATAGAGAGTTAGACACTGTGATTTTCTGTGGAGGCTGCTACACATAAACGCTACAAATCTGATGGGAAAAAAAGCCAAAGATGTTCAGCTATTATAATCAGATATAAAGATCTGAGAATCCTCTAACACTGCCAAGACCTAGGAATGAAGTGTCTAACTATACCTGATTAAAATATCCTTAAGGGTATATTTGGTTTCTCAGAAATTAATTACCTAACAAACATACATCTTTCCTTGGTATTTGTTTTCTTCTTTTTCTTATAACTCCCTTCTTTGTAACAGGAAGTGCTGAAGAACAAGTCACGCTGATTGTTTTGCGGTTTGTTTGTTTTTTTTCTGGTAACATTATAAATGAAAATGCATTTTACTAAAGCCTGTGGAAATGTAATTTGTTATGTAATAGCAATCACTCAGCATGTGTACAGCTGTGTTTGATGATACCAGACCCTGCTTGTTATAAAACCAGTAGCAACGTCCTCAAGGAAGGAAGGGTAAATAAAGAAAGACTGATGGCTTGGGGGCTCAAACTAGTTTGGGTCATCAGGAGCTAAAAGGGAATGTTTTAACTTGCCAATGTATTGCTATTCCAATGCCAAGGCAGAGGAGTAGAGGCCAAATTAACATCTCAATCTCATTTCAAAGACATTCCCTATCTTTTATCAAAGCCCTTTTGATTATTTTAGAATAGAGAAGGGGGAAAATGTTGTGTTATGTATATATCACTTAAAGCACTTTCAAAAAAGATTAGTAAGAGCATAACAAGAAATACTGAATTTTCAGTGGAGCTTGTCATGGGACAACTTCAATTCCACCAACTTAAAGAAAGCAATACAGCACTTCTGAAAATTCATCAACATCCAATTTTTTTATGTTAGTTGAATTCAAGGTGAGCTTATTAAAAAAGCTTCGTCTTGGAAAAAACCAAGGCTTGCACCACTGTCTGGAAAATAAAAGAAAAACTTTTATCCCTCCAAATGTTTGTTATTGCTATCTTAACACTGAAAACACCGTGAAAGCACAACCGATCCAGCACAAACAAGGCTGACTCCACCAGCATCCCACCAGGGCTGGACCAGGAGCTCAGACTGTGCTGTTACTCTGGAACCACTTTTTAACTTGATCTCTAAACAACTGATGAACAAGCATACAACAAACTGCAAGTTCTTCAGTAGACAGTAATAAGAGAGAACAACATTAAACAAGAATCATAACTCCCTTCAAATCTCACCCTATGGCATCTCCTGATTTTGTCTGATAGCTGGGAAAACACAGACTCTGAGCTCAGTTCCACAGCAGAGAGCCAGGAACAAAGAAGGAAAGCTGGAAATGCTTCACAGAGTTTATTCACCAGTGTGGGTGAGTAGTTTTTTTAGCCCTATTTTTCTTTAGGGCTGGAAGATTGTTTGGTACAAAGGAAAAATAATTTAAAGAGAAGCAGAGATTAAAAGCAAGCAGATGAGGAAAAGCAGAAAGATTTAAAAAAATTAAGGGTGAGGAAAAAAGGAAAAGGCAAAATTATGTTGCCCTTCATTGTGTCAACTGAATAATAAAATGTTTCCTCAGTACTATGCCTGAAATCCACCCACCCTTTGCCAAACAATATTCAGATAGTGCCTCCACCCAGAGCACTCAAATTCTTTAGTGTAAGAGATGGAATAGGGCAATGGTCCATCTAGCCTAATTAACCTGTCTATCACGGTCACCCACACGAGATTCTTAAGAAGGAGTTAAGCAAGGCAAGCAAACAGCTGCCCATCAGTGATTAATGGCTTACAGACATCCAGTAATGTAGGATCTCAGTACATTTATGTAGCCCTTCATAGACCTATGTTTCCAAAATTTCTTCCATCACTGATGCATCTACAGCCTCTTAGGCTGAGGAATGCCAAGGCTGAGGTGTGCTTTGAAAGGGTACACTCCCTTTTGTTTTGAACAGCTTCCCACCTAGTTTTCCTCATCATTGGCTCATACGGCAAAGTGATTAGTCATTACTTATTTGCCTTCTCCAGACCACATACACTTCTCTGAATCTCAATTTTCTGTCTGTCCTGAAACAGGAGAAATCAAAAGTGTAAGTAGCCTTTTAGCCTTAGTTGTGCTATGGATTTGCATAATAAGTACTAAACCTCAGATAGAAGCAATAGGAAGTTATCTTGGTTGCTTTCTATCCTTTCCTATTAATTCCTAACATTCAGTACTTATTTTGACCACCACTGAGAGCTGAGCTGATGTTTCCATAAAAGTAGCTATTGCAATTCCAGTATCTTGTTCCTGAGTGACAACATCAAGTTCAGAATACGTCAGTCTTGGGAAGTTAGGATTGCTTCCTTCTCTGTGTGTCCCATTATGGTTGAATACATGGAATTTCATCCCCTCTCTTATCATCCGTTCACTCCACATTCTGAGGTCTTTCTGTAGGATTTGTAGTTCCTCTTCATCTTTGCTACCCAAAATAACTCCACATCATCTGCATGTGCTTAAGTACCTCTTGCAGTACATGAAGAATAACAGATGAATTTTCATCAGATTGTATTAAATAGAAAAGCTAAAATTAGTATTACAAGCACTTGAGAAAAATGCAACGAAGTGCTATGCCTACAAAGGAAAACAGCATTTCACTGATCTTTGGTGGAGATGGAAAAATACAAAACTTGTTGTGATTACCACCTTTACACAGAGAGTTTTGGTTTCCAAATAATTTTCTACAACTTGGATTATTTCTTTGATCAGCAGCAACAGAATGGAAGAAACTATTGCCAATTCAGTTTGAAGTGACCGCTTGGAGCCATGAGTTTAAGATCTGATGATGAATACTGACAAGACCTTTTTGAGTTTGGTGTTTTGACAAGGAAATACAAGCCAGAAGTAGAACTGGCATTCAAGTGTTTTCAACAACGGTCAGTCAGTGAGCCTGGTTATTTCTAGAGCTCCCCATTGTGATGGGGTGCAGTTTATTTTCTCCATTTTCCAGTTACCCTTAATGCTTATGTAGAGAGTAACAAAACTTTATTTTTTCTTTTTAAGGAAAAAGCATCTTTATTCCTTCATCATTTCCTCATAGGTCACATTTTCTGCACTTCCAACAGTTCTTGTCCCTTTCTATCTGATTCCCTCCTGGTTTCATCTCACCTGCAAACTCCGTTATCGTCTTTACCTGAATATCTTGCATATGGCTTCATTCCAGACTTCTCTTCCCCAAAATATTACCTTCTTAGGGTAAGATCAAGGCATGCCTTGCTGATATGCCCTTGCCTGTCATCTCAAGTTCAGTACAGCTAAAACAGGGTGCTGTTTCCCTTCTTCAAGCCATCTCTTCCCTGCCTCTTCTCCAGATTTGGAAAGGACTCTTCCTATATTGCTACAAACACCCATAACTTGGATGCCAAGTTTAATTTAAACTCTTTGCTATGTCCACAGAACCATCTCTAAAACTTGGCCTTTTTCATGCACTCATGGTGTTAAAGTTCTCATTAAGGTCACAGTTATTTTACAGCTTACTTACTGTAACATCTTGGCCCCAGAAAAGGCATTTTTGTCCTGGGCACATCTATTTATACACTGCTGCCAAGACTGTCTTCAAAACCCACCAGTTTGATTTGCTCAATGCAGCTCTTTGCAAGGTTGACAGTAGCCATCACAGCAAACAAAAGAAAATTGTTTTTAAAGAAATCAACAGCTATTTTCACTCTATGAATAATTTTTCATTTATTATCCAGGAATGAGGTTTGAGCTTTAGTTAGTCCACCAATTGCCCCATCTGCTTATTTGTTCAAACAGCCTATATGGAGCTACCCAAAAATATACATAATTTTAGGCTTTTCACTTCCCGAGTCCCTTCATGCACACATCTTTGCTGTAGTGCCTAATAATCCTCCCCAAAAAACAACTGATAATTATTAATCTGTTATTGTGTCAAAGACAAGCACATTTAATTGACATTGTCCCCTAATCTCCTGGAACATTGGTTTGTCTTCAGTTTTTTACCCTTTATTTTGGATAGACAATAGGCTCTGTTACGTAGTGAGTGCCTGATCTGTGCTTGGGTGTCCTAAGAAAAAAAATTATAACAAAATTAGTACTTATATTGTATCACACAGAAATTGACTGATGCAACCCAGCAAATAAATTCCTAAGATAGGATCTTGCACAAGCATTGTAGTTCAGAAAGTTTAGAAAAGCACAAACATCTGCCAACACTGCAATATATTTATTCTCATTAGAGTTGCAGAGGCAGTAGTCCTGCTAAAACTAGTATAATTATGTATAAATGATGTTGGCAGACTTCACAAAATGTGTCAGAAGGACAACCAGATGTTTCCTGTTCTGCATATCCTCAGTAGGTTTTACACCATCAATTTGCAAATAAAAGTGAAAGCCTTTTTAGTGAAATGTGTTTCTCTCTTTTTCCTGAAAAGACCATCTTCTAATATTGAACAGAGATAGTATGTAAGTTACCAATTGTTTCCAATCACTCAGGCCTTCTAGGTAATTCAGCTGATTTGCCTTGTATCAGATGCTGCATATTTCCTTAATCCTCGAATTTATTGATATTTTAACTCATTTGTCATTTCATTCCTGTTTCCAAAAATTAAGGGCCTAAGTCTACTTCCACAACTTTCATTCCAGCACACCTGTGAGTGTGATGTGTCTCATACAAGAAGTGATTAAAGAAGTCTGTGCTACTGAATAGAAGCCTATTTCTATTTGCATGGGTTTTTTGGGTTTTTTTTAATCTTAGTACTCCCAATTGTCCATGCTCTCCATAAGCTTTCTTTTGGAGGAATTGCAGTAGCCTGGATCTAGTTGGTACATATTGCAGGTTCAGGCTTTTGCATCATCTCTCTGTATCTTACTCATGGTCTCTGCCATGAAATCCAGCTTTTCTGTTCCCAGTCTCATATAACTTCCATTACCTATGGTTTTTTTATTATTCCTCAGACTGTAGTACATCTCTACGCTTTCAGAACCCCTTATATATGGTGACATAACTGCATATAGTGATGTAATCCTGAAACCTATTTCTCTAAGGATAGTATTTCCTAGAAGCAAAAATATCCTTTTGCAATAAAAGTAAATGTATATTGGGTATTCTGCATCTCAAAAAGGAATACCAGTAATTAGGAAAAAAAGACAGTAAAAACAAGCTGGAGTTAGGAAGCATGGGTTTTCCAACAAGTGTCATAACTTAAATAAATACACATCTCCAAAAAATTTACTGGTGGAGCATTAAGAAATAATCCAGTCCTAAGGAGGGAGGTAAAAGCCTCTCATTATACACCTTGGGACTGTTTCTTCTGATAGCTAATTCCTGATTAAGTAGTCAGTGCCATGGCCTGATTTGCGTTACACTGATTAGGCTTTCTCAGGCAATGAAGGCTCAAGATACATAGAAAATATTCCTCTCTTTTATTTATAGAGGCTGGGATGAATTGCAAGAAATCCATTAGGTACAACTGTCCCAGACACTTAGAAGCTATTAGGATAACCATAGTCGAATTCTTTCCTTCTCCTTTTTCTTATACTGTGGTAGGGGATCAGAGGAATCTCATGCATAATGCTTTATCCCTTGTACTTGCAAGCGTTCTGAGATCAGAGTCTTTCTGCAGAAACAAAACAAAACAGAATGAAACAAAACAAAACACTTGAGGTCATTTTGATAGTGAATAGCTCTTTAACTGGACTTACAGTTGACATTGATCCAAGGACAAATGATGAAAGAGAGCATATCCTGACAAGAGATTGTTTCCTAAAAGGAAAACAAAATGTAGTCATTGCCAGCCATTGCTTTGGGAAAAAGTAAAAAAACCTCTAACAGGCTCTTTCATACTTGCGCATACAATGACTTAGTGATGTATTTTCTGGGAACATCTGGTCTATGGAAATCTTTAAAAGAAGACGGAATGTCTTCCACTGATTTCCTTGCTTTCAATGTTCCTGTATTGTCTCCATCTGGGTTCATGTAGCAGGGATCATCCAATGGTCCCAGTGAGCAGCCCTTTATGTAAGCCAGCAACAGAAGTTTTGTGAGAATGATGCATCCTTATGAACATTGTCAGTTTAAGCCAAGACAGGAGACATATATAGATGTTTGACATTCCACAGCTTGGTATACCAACCTCTGCCAGCTCTGCAGAGGAGGAAGGTGAGGTCTGGCTTCAGGCACTGCATGAGTGCAAGCTGACATGTGGTGTAACAGTCTGAAACAGTCTGAAATCTGTCCCTGACAGATTTATCTTGAGGTTACAGATGACCGTCCAGATGGACTGGAAATCTCTCCTCTGGAAGGTATGCAATTGCTATTTGTAGTCCATTTGAACTCCAGTAAGTGACAACTTGCTTCAGTTTCTCATCTGATTCAGCTGTTTGTAACAAAACTGAAGTTCAAGGTTTGTAGTGCTGCCCAGAAATCTATGGCTTTGAGTAAGTAATTGAATAGACTTAACTGCATTAAATCCATATGCACAAGTAGTTGATGAACACTTTCTGTATACATCTTCAGCACCAGGGAGAGTCTTACTATTACTTTCCTGTGAATCACAGATTTTTTTATGGGAAAGAAAGAGCTCACAGTATGGAAGCATGCATCTGGAAGGGAGCTAAAATGTGTCCTTAGCATTATAAAAAGAGAAAGAAGGAAACTATTTTGAGACTGAGGCAGTCCAATTTTCTCAAGCCAAAGACAGAAATAAATATTTGCATTTCTATTTTGGAGAAATTGTCACAAGTAGATTTTTCCCCTTGATTTACAAAACACATTACCTACCAACTGGGTATCCAATAAAGCAAGGTTATATTTTTTTCACATGCTAGCCATTAAAGGCATCCACGAAAAGGATGAAAAAAGCCACAAAAAGAATCTGTAATTGATGAGGAAACCCAAAAGAGATGAATTCTAGGGCCCAGCTAAAGATTATTCTATCTCAAACCTAAAATAAAGGTAAAGATGAAATTTGAAGACACTATTTGGAAAAAAAACTGTCACTGTTCTTCCACATATCACCTTGGACTATCTTGGTTATCTCATAAATTGGTTGCATTTGTAAATGATGGCAGCTTTTTAAAAGGAAAACTATTTTCTTAAAACACAACCAGTTGGTTTTCACTGCAAACCTGTAGGTACTCTGTAGTTGTCTGGGTCTGATATTTGAAGGGCCTCCCTCAAAAGACCAAGATGTATTTGGGCAGATATTTTTCTTAGGACTTTGCATTTTGTATGTTAAGCTGCTTAAAAGACTTCTGCCTTCAAAAGAGAAAAACTGCACTGAGTTCTCTTCAGAATTTTTGAAGAATCCTTTATCATCACAATCATTATGGCAAATTATATGGAAAAATAAGTAACTGTAAGGACTAAACTTCCAGTGTTACTCATGGAAATGTAAACACCCTTCAGAAAATGAAGCCTTGTATTATTTAGCTTGAGACTGAAATCTGTTCACAAAGGCAGATGCTTTGTTCTGTCAGTAAGCAGTATTTACATAATGTTAGTTTGCTAGCCACAGTTGGACTGAAATAGAGGAGTTTACTTTATTTTAGTCTGGCCTTTGGAGTTATCTGTCCCTGGGAACAGCTGTCATTAGAGAAAGCTGTTTAGTTTTCTTAGCATCTGGAATGATAGTAGCTGGTGTCATTTTAAAATTACTTCAAGATGTCTTCTCTAAAAAAAACATCACTAACTTGTCTCCAGGACCTAAATGGGTTGGTAATTGATGGCCCTTTTTCTCTGATCATTGATTTTTCAGTCTTCAGGGTAGTACCAGCTATGGATGGCACCTCTTGCAAAGCTTAGAGATCAATTGGGAGCAATGTAAGAGCAGAACAGTGTGTACTCATGTCATGATGATAAAGATGAAGGGTTCTTGGGAGAAGCTGCAGGGTATGTCCTCATGATTCAAGAGCTGTGTCTTCGTTGCTTTGCTATTGAGTGTTCATCATCTCTGTCCCTAAAAATTTATCTGATAGTACTTGAAACCTGAGGCCACAGGAGTATTAGACCATTTTAATTAGCAGTACACTGCAGATAAATGGGAAGAAAATTTGCTTCTACACTTAAACTCAGCAGCATATTTACTATGGATAGTACTGAAGAGGAAATAATTTGCACCAGCAATAAATTACTATAGTCATTTTTAGAATGATGATTTAAGTTTAGGATGATAACGTAGAGCCTGTTTCAGTGTTGCAATTGTTATATTTGGGAATAAAGAAATTGTATTAAATGTAGGAACTAGAGTACCCTTAGAAGCTGAGCTGGTTGGGAAACAATTCTCAGTGGTGTTGCTACCAAAATGGTACTTTGAGCCTTCTACTTAGGCATATATGATCTTCATTTCTTCTGTTTTATTTTTGTTTTCTTTTTTTGTTTGTTTTTTTTTTGTTTTGTTTTTTTGTTTTTTGTTGTTGTTGTGTTTTGTTTTGGTTTTATGCTTCTGTACTTTCTCTACATCAGCAGTGGAAGTTTAGTGCAAAAAACCAAGCTTATCCAATTCCCTGCTTTTAGAACTATATCCTTACTGACAGCAAGAGACAGATAATGGAAGATCATAGGAAGAGATAAAAAAGCTTCAAGTTTTTACTTTTTGCTTTCAGAGAGCAATCTCATTTTGTTGTTAGTGCCTGCATTTTCTTCTCCTGGAAGAGAATGACTGACAGATGAAGCAGCTGAGTGTTTTTTCTTAAAACAATGTAGACAGAAGCTTTGCCTCTCTGGGAGAGGCAAAAGTCCCTCATGTTTTGAATCCAACTTGTGAAATCACTGTGATGCCAAATATGCTGGAAAATATTTTTTTTACAAAAATTTTAAAAATCAGAATTAAAATTGGCAGATTTTACAAGTAATTAATGCCTGTTGGCTTGAAAAAGACAGGTTGCAGAATGAACGACAGATGAACAGGCATTCAGGAGCAGTATGAGGGAGTTCTGGAACTGCTGTCATTCTTTCTTTTATGACCTCACTGGATGAAGGGCTGAAAGAATTACTGATCATATCTTTGGGCCAAACAACGGTGCTGTTTGAAGGCTTCAGTGTAGTATTCACTGAAGCATAGCTAGAGTGGTTTCTAAACAGATGAGCTCATATTGAAGAACCAAAGAGTCTGAGACTTAAAGACAAAGGTTGGAAAAGGTTCTCCTGCAAAGTAAATAGCGTCTGTTCAGAGAGCAGGAGGTTTAAATAGATACTTTTTCTGTGTATCTGAGCCCAGCACTGACAGCTCAGCTCCTTGAGCCAATTTTTTTTTCTGATATTGACTTTGTACAGATTGCTGGGCTTTGGTTTGGATTGGTCTTTGGTTTTGCTTTGTTGGTTTATTTTAATATGACAAATTCTTATTGTTCCAAATGAAAAATCTGAAGTGCCTTCATTACATAGATCAAAGATATTTTCTTGTAATTTTTTTCAGAATTACACAGAAAGCTTGTAAAGAGTCTGGTTTCTGGCATGTGTGTCCTAGAGAACATTCCATAGATAAGATAAAGGAGAGTCGAATTATATTTCTGATGAGCTCAATTTCACTACTGCTCTGGATTCAGCCAGGACAGGGTTAGTTTTTTACAGTAGCCAGGAGGGGAACATGACCAGACTCTTATGTTATTCAGCACTTTCTCAGGTCACTTGCCAGGGGCAGGAGTGAGGGATTCTCTCTTTTTTTCCTTGTTGGGGGAAAAAGCATAGTGGGCAAAATGGTCCAGTACTGTTTTACTTTCTGTGTAAATCATTTTTTTGTCTTATACCTTTCGTTATTAAAATTACTGTTACTCTTCATTTTCTTACCCCACTGCTGTTTCCAGTAAATTGTTCTTATCTCAACCCATGATTTTATCTTTTGTGCCTCCAACTCTCAACTCCACCTCCAGAGCAGGAAGGTGGAAAGGAAGGGGCAGGGAGCGAGTAAGAGGCATCTGGTTTGGGAGAGTCCCAGTGAGGGCTCGGAATCGGGGAGTACTCTTGCTAAACGATGGCAACTAGTAGTTTTGGATGGTGACGATGAAACACAAATGATCTGCTGCAGCACAGCAGCACAGAGGATGCACTTTCTAGTGATTATGCATACCCTACTTACGAAATTTATATTTCAAATTATGCAGAAAGGACAATTAAACACCATCATAAGCTAAGTGGTAGAAGAATCAAGGTCTAAGAAAGGAATAATTCCTAAGAAAGGAAAAGTTGAGCCTGTGACACAAGTCCAAGCCCAATCTTAGTGGATAGTCATCCTCTTCCAAACAATGGTGCCTTTAGAAGAGGTTCTTCTCTCTTGGCTTCTCATCACCATCACCTACAAAAGTTTTGGCCACTCCTCTGTTGGTGGTGTAGGTTGCACAAATGATGTAGAACTGGACAGGTTGCCTTGGACAATTTTAACTATTTACATCAGAATTATACCACATTAGGAAAAAAAAGGTGTTGTGATAATCACAAAAACAGTGATATACCTGAAAAATATGTTTAACTTCCTAGTTCCTAGTCCTCCAACTACTCCAACTAAAAACCAGTGCTTGGTATGGCCAGAGCACAAGCTCCACATTCTTTGTCCCACTCCACCATTTCCATTTGCCTGTGGATGAGGACTGAGTAACAGATACTCTTGTGCTACCCTATTTCATGCCCAAGCCATAAGACCATTATCTCTAACAAAGCCACATTTGAGTGAGTGGAGGGAGTTGCTCCCAGAGGAGAAACATTTCTTATTTTTCTGTAAGTAAGGAAGACAAGCACAATATTTAGTTATGGCCAAACTTCTCTGAAGTGTAGTCAATGGTCCAGAATGTATATCCCAGTCCTTGGACCATCTCCATCTCTCTTGCCAAAACAAGCAATAGCAACCATGTACACAGACAACTGAGGAATTTCAAACCTCAATTCATATCTGTGATTGCCTTATATCAGAAAAGGGATTTTTCATAAGTTTGCAAAATTAGCAAGGTCCATGTTTTATTGATGTAAATATCATAAAATCAACTCACATTAAACTACTGAGTTATGTTTCTTTGGTTCAAGATCATAGGACTGGTTTATTTTGCTGTAAATTTATTGCATATTTCATTCCCACACAGACAGTGGAAGAGGCTTCATGCCTTTTCTTTATGAAAGGAAAATACATTTATTCCTTCATGTAAGTATTTTTATCTTTTTACCAGTTCATGCACAATGGAATCAGGCCTGATAAATTCATTAAAAAATTGTTTTCCTTCTTAACAAAGCTTACAAAAGTATGATACATGGCTAGCAACTTATTCCAACAACAGTGTGTACTAGATGGAGACTGAAAGGCCTAAATCATGGCCAGCATCTGGTCATCACCTTTCAGTAACGAGTCTCAGGTGTCTATTCTGATGCAGCAGTAGTGGGAGATTGCTGTGCCTGCAGCTGCACACAGCATCCAGCATGGTTTGCCAGTGTGTTGCTGACCCTCAATCAGCCACAGATTCTGTCTGTTGTGTAAATGAGACCTTACACAAAAAGAAGCTCTTTTCCAAAGAGCTTCAGTGCATTTCATCATCATCTCACTCCTGGGGAGCAAGTTCCTCTGAGGCAAGTTCTTCTCTTTAAGGGACCTCATACAGTCTAGACAGGTGTTAATAGCCAGATTCCAGAGGGATCATCACTTCCCCTTCCCTTTCTGCCTCAGCAAGGCTGGAGAAGGGATTTTTTTGCTGTGCTGGGATAATGAGCCATATCTGTCTCAGTCTTCTTGTAACTCTTCCCTGATGGTGATCTTGGCACAGTTGCTTTACAACTCCCATACTTTTTAACAGGTTGCATATTAATCTGGAGCTCAAACGTGAGGATCCCTTCCAAACCAGTGTTCAAAAGAAATGTTTTATCTCCTTTCACTACAAAGTACAATACCACTATGCAAGTGTGAAAAGGTGGCATAAGAAGATGCTTGATGTATTGCACTTACTTCAAATGCAAATTTAATGTGTTTTCATAAAGGCCAAATCCCCCTTTATGCACACACTATTGATTAAGAATTAGCTGACAGAGATCTTTAACAAAGGTATTGGTGCAGAATTGTCCTTCACAGAGGGGATTTTCTATAAAGATTCTCAACTACATTCAAATTTATTCAGCTTCTCCTGACTAGAAAAATAGACGAAAAGTAAGCCACGTACTCATCTAGTTTTTCATGCACTATCTAAAGGTGACAGAGATCACATGATAAAAAAACCTGTGTAGTAGGAACTACAGAGGATCTTACTGAGGCAAAGATCATCGCGCGCCCTTTTGTCATTTGAACGTTCTACTGCTGATACTCTCAACAGCTGCAGATTGTGAAGCTGCTTCCTGCCAGCCTTCCTGTGGGAAGAAGCTACTTGTCTGCTTCAAGGAGAACACCTTTTGCTCTGATTGGATGCTTATCTGCATATGGAAATGGCCACTTGCCTGTAATGTAACATATGTCTCAGACACTGCAGAGCAGGAGATGTTATGAAGCCAGGAATTGTTATGGGACTGCTCAATGGCAAGCTACATTGGGTTTACATCATAACATTTCACAACAGGATGAGACAAATATGCCCTCTCATGCACCTGAAAATAGTTTTTGCACTGATTCTCCTAAAAGCTGCCCCTTGCACATCAAGCAGCAGAAATGAGCACAGGATATTTCTGAAACATTACGGCACTTGCTACGCTGCTCATCCACGGCAAATCAGCTGCAGCAATTCTGGAGTAACATGTACAAAAGGAGTTCAAGCTTCCTGGCAGGAAGTTACATTCCTTATCCCATCTCCTCTCTCTGTATCACTTTTATTCATTTCCCAGCAAAAGAAAAGAAATTATCAGAAAATATTAATACAAAAGGGCAAATCCATCATTCCACAGTATACAAATGAAAAATAAATTCGCCCTTTGCATAGTTAAAGTCAAAAAATACAGAATGAGTCATACTTCAATGGGCCATTGAATATGACATTGATGCCAGAGCAAGAAAGGAGAGGATACTGTTGAGTCTTGAAAAATAAGAGTTATGGTCTTTTTAAATGGAATATAGTCCTTCCCAGGTCTCATTTTGTACTTTTAGTAGATAACAATTTGGGGAATGGAGAACTCATAAACACAGAACTCTGCAAGGCATTTTATTTAGTGTCCTGTGACATACTAATCAAATGGCCAGGGCTACACAGTATAATTTTATGCATACTTTATTGGGGGAAAAAAAAGGAAGATATAACTGAGAAATACCTAACAAGAGACAGAGATTTACAGAAGTCTCATAGAACAGTAGGGAACTTTCTTTCCTTAAGAGAATTGACAGCAAAAGACTGCAAAATGACCTTGCTTCACACTGTTAAATTGTTACTGAGGACCTGGACTGCTGTAATAAATTCAGAGGAAACAAAAACCAGCAAAAGGACAAATGGCAACAGATACGTTTGTGTAGTATAGGGCAGGTAGGTTTGGGCATGGCTCCTAGTGCCTGTGAGGTTCCTTGGCCCATCCTTCACCTAATCAGATCAGTACAGTGTGGGGAGTGTTGACTGGATGGGAGCTGGCTTGTAGTGTTGGCTGGGAAAGCTGATTTTTCCATGTAAGGGAACACAAAATGAAGAGGGGTCCATCACACAGAGCAAGCAGTCCCACACCAGAACCAGCCATTCAAACAAGACACATTTCCACATTAAGTCATCTGGCTAACAAGAAACATCAGACAGCCCTCGTGGGAGAGCACAAAGGGCCCAGCAGTAACTCCCAGGGTCATGCTATGCCATAAGGACAGATAAAGAAGAAAGGTGTAATCAGTAGTAGCAAGCTGAAATTACACCTGACTGTGACTTTAGTGAAACTAGCAGTAAACTAATTCAGAATACACCACTGTCAATATTTGTGTTTTTAAAAGAGCTTTGAGAATTGAAGATGATCAACAGACACAAAATCAGTCTGTAGTTTGGGAAAAAAGGGTTTTAAATAATTCAACCGTCATTTCATCACAGGTGAGAAATGAAAAGCAGCTTGCATGCAGTACAAGTGCATTTTATTGTGGAAAAATGAGTGAATACTAATGAAGCTCTGACACTAAAAGGAAAAGGAAAAAGTATACTAGTGTTCAGAATCTGATGTCAGAAAAATTAAAAATAGAAAGAGAAATTAGACACAGCTTTTGCCTAATGTGTTCTCTTTGGAAAACCATATACTAGCCAAGCGTAAATTTCCTCAGACATGGATTATTCAGATCAAGAGAGACAGTAGGTAATGAAACAGAATGAGCTGCACCATGGGGTCATTTTACAGCATGGGCTCATGGGGACCACATTGCAAAAAGGGCTCCAGCCCTTGATCACAGTAAGTCTGACAAAACTGTTGCACAAGATTCTTGTGCAGAAGGTGAGACCAGTGGAGTGGATTTATTGTGCATGCAAAAGCATCTATACCATACCATATGCAACACAGACAAACAGCTTTGGGTAATAGGGTATACAGGACATCAGCCAGTGTGAGCCAGTGCTTCCTTCTGTCATTAAATTCTGTGGACCTATGATAAATATAGCCTAAACAATGGCAAATTGTTTACTGCCACAGTTGAGATGACCCTACTTAGGGTAGGGTAACGAGAACTCAAATATTTGAAATATTACTCAGGTTTAACTCCTTAATCAAGCCTTTCAAGTCAAAACATAATGCACTTGGGGTTACCAGTGATTAGTTGAGTCAGTTTTGTCAGCATGCTCCAGGGCCTTACCCCATAAAATTTACTCTGTTGCTGGTTTATGCTCCTTGTTCCTGTAGTATTTATTATTTGTTCCAGTATTTTTGATATGCTAGGTTGAACTGTTAATTTTCCTAAACCAGGTTTCTTGATTTGGGCAAGTAACTCTTCACTTATTTTTCTTCTATGCAGAAATATGATTACCTCAAAGAGAATCAAAGGATGTTAATAATGTTTCCTGCTCCAGTTAAGCAAAGAAAGTCTTGGTAGTGGTGTTTTATTCTGCTTTGTGCCTTTTGGTGTCTCATGTCAAA
Source organism: Leptocoma aspasia (assembly GCA_013399835.1). Taxonomy (NCBI): domain Eukaryota; kingdom Metazoa; phylum Chordata; class Aves; order Passeriformes; family Nectariniidae; genus Leptocoma; species Leptocoma aspasia. The sequence continues at coordinate 1,030,707 of VXAX01000193.1, forward strand.
GATTTTCACTGTATAGGGAACACAAAATAAGTCACTTTCCCTTAATGCTCTATGGGAAATTATGTTTCTCTTTAATACTACGATCAATGTCACTTAGAATTCTACCCAGATTCTTGCACAGAAAAATAATTACAATCTCTGTTTTTAAGATCAATTCACGTTAAATCCATGCAGTCATTTATTCATCAGCCACTGAATCTTATGTCTAGATTTTATGGTATTCTAGGATGGAAACATAATCATGGTTTTCAAATGCATAAACTTTGAGCCTTTGATCCCACAATCACAATAATTCATGCAGTACTACTGAAAGTGGTAATATAACTTAGAAGTGTAATGTAATTTAATGAACATGTTTTCACACCAGGAAAACCTTGCTGCTTTTTATCCTCATCGTCTGAGTGAAACCAGAGTTGGAAGAAACTGAGAAATTACACTATTTCATTATCTGCTGAATTAGGAAAGCACCTGAAAAACTCAAGACAATTGAAATTACTGAAAGACTCTACATATGAACCACAGTAAGAGAATGACCAACAGACACATTACAGGCCCTATTTTAAGAAAGAAAATGTAAAAAAAAAAGGGCACATTAAAGGAGCAGGAAATGTGACTTAAGGTAAAAATGAACATTCTGCATAGAGCAATTTAAAAGCTGTACCTGAATGACCCATCAGGAAGAAATTTATCAGAATTCACATTTACAGTGCCTTAAATATTCATTTCAGTGTTCATTTCTGACACATTTTTACCTCAGCAATATTTTAATACATTTCTGTTGTCTGCCACTAGTGAATAGCACTGTTGGGGTTGATTACAAATGCCCAAACTCTTGTCAGACAAAATGATCTAAACTTCTTCAGTTCAAGTGCTGTAGTCTATACTGCAAGGGACTATTCCAAACCCTTGAGGTATCACGGCAGTTTATACTCCAGGGCCTGAAAGCTGCCGTGTGTTTTCCAGATGTAAGCACTGGTGAGCCTGAGGGCTTTCGAATGCTATTGCAAAGTCTTCAATATGCCTCTCTTAAATGGTCAAATATGACATTCAATGGGCATATTGGAAATTGATTCAAGAGGTCAGAAGTGGTAGGCATTTTCGAAAGAGAAGAACTTTCATAGGTGTTCCTTCTAAAAAGAGAACAACAATGAGCAGTAGCTGCTCAGTGATGAAGACTGAGGTTTAGACAGAAAATTGCATTTATACTAAGCATTATGCTGTTGGGGACCCAGGTATCTTCTGTCTGGTGGAATCTGCAGCCATGCTGCAAAAAGGGGACTGAACAGAAAAGGGTCCACAGGAAGCAGTGTGTGCAGATGGTGAAATTAGGAAACATGAAGCTTATGACTTAGTATGCTCTCTTTCAGAGTCTTTGGTATCTAATTCCTTACAATAAGAAAGTACCTACTTTTACTGAAGAGTCCTTATTTTTTCAAGAGCTAAGTGCCTAGCCCTTTCCTGTAAAGCACAGGAGAGGGAAACAGTGACTGAAGGAACCACGGCTCCTTGTAAAACCTAGTTAGGACAACTGCAACCACTAGAACTCAGTAACCAGAGCATTTATGGGACATGTGGCTTTAAACCTCTACAGAGGATGAAGAAGTAAAGGAACTAGAGTTTCCAACACAGCAGATGATCTCTCCAAATTATGCCACCTTATTTAAAATAGAGGATACTTTCTCCATCTTCTCCTTTGTCAGCAGCATTTTACATGACGATCCAAGTAAGTTTTTTAATGACCTATTGGATTGGCCTCTCTGAACACTCAGCACAACCACAAAGACCCCACAGACACTGTTAGGTCTTAGAAATCTGTTTAGCACTGTTAACACATATGTGTTGGTATCCAAATATAAGTAAGAACAGGTATATAACCACTTTTGATAATTAATGTAGTGAGATGTAAATGCAAAGGCTTTTTAATGGATCTACATTTTCTCAGTCACAAAAATTTGACACATGCAAAGTATGTCCTTTTTAATATTTTCAGATTCTGCAGTCTCTAGATTCTAGGTTGTTGAGGTGTGAGGGTTTTTGTGGTTGTTTTTGTTTTTTTGGTTGCAGTCGCTGCAAATTTTTTTTCCCCTAAAAGCTGGGAAATAGGATGAGAAAGAGACTCTGAATGAATAGTTCACAACTATCTTTGTCATTTTTACCTAGTTTGGGTTTCTAATTTGCTACATCAAACTAAATCATGATGTGTTTCACTACCAGCAGCACATAATCAGAATCAGAGCAGGCTGACATTCATGAGTCCATTTCACTGGTGTTCACAGATGCGAATGACCAATTGTCTGAAGAGCCTTTTTTCTCATGTAAGTATTAAATAGATAATTATATTACTCTGGAGATAACAGTAAGAGGTGCAATATATCTTTCTGGAGAGAAAATAAGATCTTTCAACCAAAGCTTTCAAAACAATATCCTGAACATCAAACTGAATTTAATAATTTAATTATTTAACTTAGGATTCAACTTCACTCTCACTGTATAACTGGGAGCTTTGTTAGTATGCTTAATGGAGAAGTAATAACAGGTTAGAGAAAAACACTCAATAGAAATCAGTACTGAAACAGATGCTCACAACACACAGAGCTTTCCTAAAGAGTAGCCACAGATCAGAAGACCCAATCACCTCCTCCCAGTGACAGCTCCATGCTGCTCTTCACAGTCTCTCTCTCCAGTCTCATTTCCTTGGCTGCCAAAAAGGTTGCTAAAAATATTCTCTAAATATAGGCTACTAAACATAGTTAAAGAAACACAATTGAGAGATTTGAATTTTAAAATCCAACTTTCTAGAGCAGGCTGTCAAAGTTAATGACTGAAAACACTGAACCAAGTTTCTTTAAGGGTGTCTTAGTATGATTAACTGTGCTTTAAAAATCAGACCACATATGATGAAGGCATGCATGTACTGTGACTCTCTGTCACTGTTTACAAGCAATTCCATTTGTTCATTGTGATGAAATCACTTGTAGAGATACTTCTAAAAGAACAGGCAGAATTGAATTGGAAATATTGGTCTGTCTCAAGTTCAGAGACTTGGAAAACCTTCTGTCAGTTTGAAGGAATCAAATAGGAAGGACATAACTGTTGTGATGGAGAAAGTAACCAAGGGTGATGGCAATGCACTGGTGGAGTTGAATTATGTGGAGGACTAAAAAGTCTTTAAGAGAGTGACCCACTATATCCTGATTGAGACAATTGTATCCTCAGTCTCCAGTGGGCTTCTAATGTCTCATCTCCAGCTGTTGGCTTTAGGTATATCCAAATGGACATTACTGGCCTTGGACTGTATTCTGCTCCATGTTCATGCTTTCTGCTGGCACCAATCCCTGGTGTGCTCCTCAAAAATTCTGAACCAGGAATCTAGATTTTAAATTTGCTCAAGATTGATGAGCACAGAGGAACACACTGAGGAAAGCAAAATAAATTGTTGGCATGGGGAGCAGCTTCATATGAAATCACCTCTTACTGTCCTGCCCTGCTACCTCCAGAGCCTGGTATGTGTGAGGTACTTCTTCTCCCCTTCGTCTGTCCCTTTCTGCTGCTGCCAGCCTAAGGCTGTGCAAAGAGGAAGCCATGAGTACATTTATTTACCATCTAAATTGAGTTGTCATGCATTATTATTATTATTTTGATGTTTTCTTCCTACTAAGATTTTCCTGAGGTCAGTTCTTAGGGGCAATGCAGTCTGTTTTAACTATGTACAAAAGCAGACACACTCCTGATAAACATCTTCCGACCTGACATAAACAGTTTGTTCTGAAATGAGGTTTGTAATTCAAGGGTGAAGACACTATCTCAATTTCAGAATTAGAAAAGGGGCAGCTGGAGTCCTCTCACTGCAGAAGATTTTTCAGGGGAACAGCCTTCAATTAGCGAAGAGAAAGGTCTGTGCTGGGTTAAAACAAAAGATATTCTCTTATCAACAATAATGTAATGATAATCAACAACTGTTTTACTAAAAACTGAAATAGTGGAGGACACAAAGTTCACAGAAAGGCATTGCAAAAAGTTAGGGAGCAAGAGCTGAAATACATGTAATGAAAAAATTGTGTAAAACTAAAAGTAGACTATATTAGGGAGCTGTTAGTAACAGAGCACCTATAGATCCTAAATTTTAGTAAGCCATAACAGAAGGCACCAGAGAGCACCAAGGGAGACAGAAAAAAACAAAGTAAAGAGAGTAAGAGCATGAGAAATCATTAGCATAAGCCATCTCATACACATTGCATCTTATTTTGTGCTGCTACAGAAATACTAGGTAACTTTAGCACATCTAGAGCATTTCTTTTTTACAAGATCCTACTAAATCCCATTCAAAGTTTACAGAGTGTAGTTAACAATATCTACATGGGACTAGAAAATGAACATGAAAGATGGCATAGGAAGGAACATCATAGAAAGATTGTTCACTGAGAACATCTCAAATGTGGAGAAAAAGCACCATCAGAACCATGAAAATTTTACAAAAAAGGGTGTTCGGTAACAGAGCATCTGCAGTTTTATTTTAAGATGAGGTGGTGGATAATATATTTCCAAAATTTAATGAACACTGCAAATCTAAATTGAAATGGTTAGGTAGTTGTTAACTGAAATACTTTCTTTTGTACCTCACAGCCAGATACAGGGATCAATCAAGAAAACTTATTTCTTTTGCAGAAAATGAATAAGCACAGCCTGCTTACCGGACTTTATTAGAGGTAATAAAAACAAAAGCATAACCATTGAGATGAAAATACTTTCCTTCCTTAAAGAAAGATGCAGGATGGATAGAGACAGAAGAGGTCTTTCCTTTTACCTGCATTCCTAGTAATCTCTATAATGAAGGCCAAAGAGAAAAAAAAAAACAAAACCAAAACATTATTAAGCAGGTCTAAAGAGGGCAAAAGTTTTGACAAAACATAAATTGGTCATTTTATCCATGCCATTTGAAAATGTGTTTCACAGAAAAGACAGTAAAAGACAGTCATCTCCACCAAGTAAGGTTTAGCAGGAATGCACAGTGACTGAATCATCTCAATCTTTCCTAGTTTTTTGTTTTAATAACAGGTATTGAAAAAAAATTAAGTGATCAAAGGTAGGCAAAAAAAGTGTGTTACAGAAATAGTTCATCCCTTCCCACAGTGATGATCTGATCCTTCACCGCTGGTGAGGAGAGAATAGTAGGAAAGTGGTACCAAGGCACCATAATTTCAGAAAAATAAGTGGATCTTAATAAACACTTTTATTTTCTTTTTTTTTTCATGTTCAAAGGATCTCATTTGAGTTATCTCATTACGACTATTTTTAACTTTAACCTTGTAAAACAGAGACAACCTGCCACAGCATCTTGTTTTATATGGAATTCGGTATCTAAAACACGAGTAAAACCAAACCCAAACCAACAGATATAATGAACAATAATTGATGTTCCCTGTTTTAGCTTGTACTGACTACACATAGGGTACAAAGCCTTACAGTAATACGTCTACACAGCAATAAAAAGAATGACTACAACTAACGTAGAGACTGGAAAACCAGCTCTGCCCTGTCTGCATTGGGTGGTAGCCATGCAGACACTGCACCAAGGCACGGTGCAGCTTTGAGTTCAGTATTTACACAGATTTGGAGAGTTTGCAGCTTGCACTGCACTTCTTGCCACAGCAGCAGCAGCACAGCTGGAAGCACCTGAGCCAGCAAGCTCACAGCTGGGACATTTTCACACAAATTGCCAACAGACTTCTGGCATTCTGTAGCACTGATATTCACATACAGCTTCAGGATTTGTATTCATTTTGCATGGTTTTGCCTGAATAGGAAAAATAAGAGATCTTGCAGCTCATCTCAAGGCAAGATAACTAAAACATTTAAAACTCAAACTTTTTTAAGAAGTATGACATAAAGGAGGTAAACAGTGGTTTTATTAGACTAGGAAAAAAACCAAAACCCCTAAGCAAGAAAAAACTGTAAATAATTCTCATTTTGATGTTCCTGTTCTGTCTTCTGTGTTTAACTTCTTAAAGTACCGTACCCCAGACACGAATCACTTAACACAGGAATCTGGAATTGTGTGCACATGTAAACTGTAGACATGGCACAAGACTTTCAACTGAATGTTCAAAAGGTGTGATAGTAGCTATTGGTATTATTCTGATTAAACAAAATACACATTTCCAGCCATCTGTCATGACTATTCACAGGGGGGAAAAAGAAGCAAAATGGACAGTATTTGAAGGACAGCCCCTAGAAAAAAGAGAGTAACGCTGGGATTCAGTTTATTTTGCAGTTCTAGTGGAAATAAACATTTGTTGAAATATATTTCCATAGCAATTCTTCGATAAGTATGGCTCCTTAATTTTACTAGGCAGAAAGACCAAGTGATTATCTTTCACATTGTCTACCAAAGAAAGCAAAAAAATTGCTGGACAGGAATCAAACTGAAAATGTACTGTATTTTGATGTTTTAACCCTATAAAATTCTTCATACTTGATTGTCATATTTGTTTTTAAGTATCTGCCCCTCTATTATTATTCAGACTCTAAGATATTTCAAGTGAAAGACACCTTATGTTAAAAATCCTGAAATTTCTATATTCACAGGCAAAATTAATAACTTCCAAGAGAAATGACTGCCTAATTATTACACAATACAATCCTGGTTCTTAGCCAGGGCCATTTTTCACCAGTTGTTCCTGAGACACTACCTTCACAAAAATAGGATATTAAAAAGTGGACGGCACATTTTATATTATGTGTCACAAACAAATATATCAAATATGCACACTCCCTTTCCATAGCTGATTGTGAAGGAAAGTGAACACTTCAAAAGAATTAAAGTATTCTGAAGGAAACAGGAGGTAAAGACAAGCAGGGAGTAAATAGAGGTTAAAATATGAAAAAGTATCAATTTAAACTGATTACAGTCTCAAAGTCCCAACCTGCTTCCTTAATAGCTGCATGAGACCTGTAAGCTATTTTTAACTCACTTCCTAGGGTGAGAAATTAAACAAGGATATTCAATAGTTCAAGCTTATTTTATATATGAGCAAAAGTAAGTTGAAACTGGATGATAGCTTAGGAACTGGCACTGAGAACTGACTTTTTTGGCAGCAACAAGAAAAATATGAATCATTCACAGAACATAAAAGAAAAAGAAGAGCAAAGGTCACAAATACAATGGTGACATGCAAAATTTCAGATGGTCAAGAGAACATTTCAACTGTTTGTCAGCATTCTTTCATGGCATTTTATTTCACACTTTATTTCACACATTTTATTTGCATGCCCTTTCACTCAAAAATTTTTAAAGAAAGAAGATTCTGTAATAGACGTATGTAAAAATAATTAATCCACTCACCAACAGTAACAAGAGAGTCCTAGATATATATCATTCTGCTAATAAAGTGAAGTTCAGATAGCTAAAAATATTGCACATAGCAAGTCATGGCTCTAAAGGCAGTGCTGTGAGGAGGACATGGCTTACTCTTGCCTACCATGGAACACAAGAAGGGCTGGGGGCTGCAATAGCCTGCCAGGGTGAGTCAAAAAGAAAACACATCATTCATGAAATGTAAGGGAGTAAAAATATATTAGTACCTCTGCTTTCACCTACATTGTTCAGCTGCTGAGACCACCAACTAAGAAACACAGCTTAGCTTTACAGAGTTCAGTCAACTTTGTCAGTGTAGGAAGAATATTTACAGGCTTCCATGAGTAACAGAACTGCAAAGCAGCTGTAGAGAAAGCCATATTTCCTTGCTGGGTTTTACAGAGCATTAAAACACATAAAAACCCTCTGCTAATTTGTGACATAGCAAATCTATTTAAGAGAACTAGATTTTTTTGCTTGATTTTCATTTTAGTGGGTTTTTAAGATTTGTGAAAGACTGCTCATGCAGAAGCCAGGAGGTTGCTATGGGATAGACATGTCTCTTGTTAACATTCGACCTAGCACTCCTAGTTAGTACTTCAATAAGATCAGGGACCTCTCTGTAAACTTACATTTCTCCCTTTAGATCTATTGACTTGGCTAGCAGTTGGATTTTTCAGTGCAACATGTTGCAGTAATCACACTTGGCAATCACAAACGTGGATTAGCATAGCCAAGCGTAGGAAGACAGGGTGCAGTTTCCTGTCCAGCCTCAGGCAGAAGGGACATTTTGCACAGCTGGCATTGTGCATGTTTGCAAAAGCAACATAAACATGCAAAAGGCCCCTCAGGCTTTACATTTTGACACATCCCGAAATTCAGTCTAGTTGAAGAGCTACCTTTTGCCAAATGAAACTGAACCTTACTGTGGAAAGATAAACACCACTAGATATTAAGAAACCCACAACATTCAGTCTAGCAGCAAACTAGAAGTTGAGTCAAAAGCTAGATCAGTATCTGTTGCTACATCTGTATTTCCTAGAAGAGTGAAAAAAAAGTATGATGAGAAATGCTGAACTGCTTGCAGATTTCCTTTTTGATAACCGTTCCCTCTACTCTCTCATCTCTAAGTAATTTCAGCCTTATCAAATCAGAAAGGACCACTGGTAAAAGATATTCTACACAGTGGATGTAGTTTTTCCCTGCTGTACAGTGATCCTGGATTTACTAGCGATATTTGACCGAGGGAAGAAGAACTGTAGTTCTAGTAAGACTGAGGGTGACTTACCCTCTTCCTTGATAAGACAACTGTTATTTGAGCTGGTCATTCTTGCTTTCTGCCTCTGACCCATAATCAAACTCTTATTTTCAAGAAGAAATTTTAAAATTTTCACCTGAAATTTGACTGGTACACAGCCAACCCTTCCATTATGAAGGAACATAGGTTTTTGCTATAGTTATTTTTCTACTGAGCCAAGCATGATGTATGCATGAGTAGTCAGTCAATACTGGACGCTTTTAAAAAGATATAAAAACTGAAGTTGATCAATGATTTTTCATTAAAACATATTCTATCAGAAAAATGGGATTTTCTGTAAGATATCCTCTAAGTTTCAACTGAAAAAGACAGCAATGATTTCGCTACCAACAGTAAATGCAAAGTGGTGGCTTTATTGAGGGTAGTAAAGGTGAGGGAAAGGTAATTCAGCAAAAGAGCAACTTCAAACTTGGGAGATACTTTTTCAGAGAACTGATGAAAAGGGGGAAAAAAACTTTTGAAACGGTTTCAGGAAAATTATAGGGGTATTTCTGGACCAAACCTTACTAAATACATCATGCAATTATGCAGGACTCCTGGTGCAAAGTGTTCATCAATAAAAGGGCCTAGGTGCTGTATTTGTAATAAAATTTACAAATTTTTAGGTTTGTAAGCCTACAAATTTGTAGGTTTACAAAACCCTACACTTAACCCTCTTTCTCAGCCCAGTTGTTCATATATGTTAACATGCCATAAAGAACAGAAGCTTTTCATGCACTGGGAACTAATGCCAAAGAGTGTGTGATTTCACTAACCCACATTCTGAAACGGAAAGCACTTAGTGAATTACTCAGCTCTTTACAAAGATCAGCTTTGGGTTTTACTATCTGAGACATTCACATGTAACAGTCTCTGACTCCTTATCCAGTCTAAATCCTTATAAATGGCACAGCAAGGAACACATATATTATTTTCCATTAATCTCTTTTCCAAGTGTTTTGGGTTTTTTTCAGGAAATTTTAATATTTTCTTCTACTTGTTGCTCCATAGATATGTCATCAGGCAATGCTTATCAAGGATATGCACTACCAGAGTATCCTCTTAAATCAGGGTCACTATATCTGTGATATTCTACATAGTCAGATAGCTCTGATACAATAATCTACCCTATTATCACCCTTTAACACCTCTTTAATTGTATTTTTGTCTGCCAGGTTCTGTTCTACAGCATAGCATTTTTAATATCTCATGCAAGCAAAGTAAGTAGGCAGATGGGACAATTCTCACCAGCAGTGGCATTGTCAGCCAGATGTGTAACCAACCACAAATGTGCTCTTAAAGTTTTCCATAATTGTTATCCTTTGATTTTGCTAGGCTGCTGTAACAGGCCTTTACAGAGCAGCTCTCCAAAGAAAAACTTCTGCGGGCTGGAGTGGGTTTAGGATCAGACTAAATCAACCCTAAGCAATAAATACTCTCTAATTCTGCATTTATTTCACATAAGAAAATCAAGGATAATCATATCTTATGGGAAAAGGAATGCCATTTTTTTCTTTGTTTGTTTTTGAAATCATGTAAAGCTCCACGTGCAAGATACAGTGTGGACACGACCACGTGGTCCCACACCCTACTTCTTTTCTGCATGATAAAGAGAACAGAGATGTAATAAACAGACTCACAGAATAACTGAGGTTGGAAGAGACCTCAGGAGGTCCAGCTTCCTCCACAAATCAAAGCTAACATTGAATTCATATCAGTGTCTTAGGGTTTTCAAAACCTCCAGGGTCACAGACTCCACAGCCCCTCTGTACAACCTGTTCCAGTATCTGGAAATCCCCACAAAAGAAAACAAAACACAAGCCAACCTTATATCCAGTCAGATAGTCCCATTTCATTTAATAAGCACTGCCTCCAGTTCCCACAGCATGGACCTCAGTAGAAAAAAACTGCAAATTTTTCAAAGAAATGAAAATTTATTTTTAAAGGCAGGAAAAGTCAAGGAATAAAATCTTGGTGTCTTCTTGTGTGTTTTGATGAATAATTATTTAAGACTACAATATATTTTGTATGTATCCTTCAGTTCCAACAACTCCCTGAAGTGGCATGTGACAGCTTCCTTCTCCTTGCTCTCCCCTTTGATCTGTCTGCTTTCCCAGTAATCACTTGCTTTATTTTCTAAATTTTCTACCCTATATTTAAGTTCTAAGCACACTTGAAATTAAGCATTCACTCAATAACAGCCCAAAAGGAAGCCTTTAAACAGTGAATTGTGCCAGTTCAGCTTTTCACCATTTCTATTTTCATGAGAACCTTCTAAAAAGCATGTCCAGTCCCTATTCTCCAACTCTCTGTGACAGGGCAACACAGAACGTAGAGGGCCCATAAAACCACTGCTCTATTGGGGAGAGCTGATACGTGCAGTGTCTCTTTGATACCATAACCTGAACCATGAACCACTATTTTTTTGTCCCCATTTGATGAACAAGCAGTCTTCTGTAGGCCTTGCATGTATTTCTGTGTAGAGATTTATAATGTACTGAAGTAGTGAGTCAGGGGACTGGATTGCTTCTAATGTCCTTTCAAAACAAGAAAATGGAGAAGCTCAATTACTGATGCTCACTACTGCTCTCACTGCTAGTTATACAGACTATTTAAAGATCCTAAATACTCTTCTCAAATATCAAAGGAAAAAAAACCAACCCTTTTATTATTATTATTTCATTTTATGTATGTTCTCTTCCTTGTTAGCCTCTCTTAGTTCTCTGATTTTCTTTGGTCTTCAAACTCATCTTCACTCCCATTTCCTTTTTCAAAAAGGATAGTGTAAAACTTATCTCAGCTTTGGTGTCTGAACTCCTTTTATTTGCCTAAATAGTGTTAAAGGGAAAAAAAGTAAAATATGTTCAAATATTTTCTTTGCTGCCTTTTGTATGTATACCTTTCCCTTTAATTTTCTTCTGTTTTTAGTTGTCTTTCATAGTACTCACTTTTTCTTTCTCTCAAGGGTGCCTGATCTTTCTGAATGTAATATAATTTTCCCTGTTACAGTATCCTCTATTGCTTACAAGTGTGTCTTTTGATGTCTCAGACCTTTTCTCCCAAAGTTCACTTTTCATTCTGCTTTTTAGAACTATTCAACCAACAGATGGCCAAGCCCCTGTTATTATAAGCAAAAAAATTCAAAAGCTTCATTTTGTGTGTTTGAATTACACTCTAATTTTCTCTGGAAAAGAGAAATAAATATTCCAGGTAACTAGTTATAGACTAGACTAGATCTAGCACATCTTTATATATGCATACCGGGTTCTTACACAGATATATAATTATATGCAATATCAGACACAGTCATGTGGTTTTACATCCAAGTGGCCAACAACTGGAAAGGCCGAGGCCAGAATTAAGATAAACCCCACTTTTCCTGAAATCATAAGCAAAGGCATGCATTTATCTTCATTTCATGGAGCCCTGGGACTACTTCATTGCCCTAGCCATTGCTAGAAATACATGCATTGAGACAGCAGATTTTCTATCTGTTTCTGCCATCACTCTTTCTAACTAGAATCATCTCTCTACCCATTGGTGAGCAAGGACACACACAGAGCAAACTGAGGACTGTAGACTTTGTATCAAAAGAAATATGGCTCCACTGTTTATTTTAAGTGCCACACACTACAACTCTAACAGCTAATTAAGGATTAATAAAAAAGAAAATAAATTAGAAACATATTTTTTGCAGTAAATTTTCTTTTTGACAGTGAGGCTATGTACTTCACATCGTTTTGAAGTATGGGTCATTACAGCGAATAACCCTAATTATTTTTACATATATTTACAAATTTCTCTTTCATGCTTGCATGAAAGGCAAATGTCTAAAGAACTTTGAAGGGATTTTATCCAGTGACTATTTTAAAACAAAATAAATAAAGAGTCCAGAAATGGAAAATTGAGGATCTTGTGAATGGTGGTTAGAGTCCAAAGATCCACATTGTTCAATCAGCCACCTGAAATACTGGACTATGTCCCCCCATGCCTTCTAGTATAGTTAGAGGAATTTTTTAATTCCTTCCTTCTCCAGTGGCCCAGCTTGTCAGGAGAAGTGGAAAAGGCCTGCATTCAGTGCAGGTGGCAGCCTAACATGCAGGGAAAGCCCTGACAGCGGGGGAGTACCCTCAGGATAAAGATGAATCCTTGTTAGGTGCTGTAACCAGTAACTTACTGGAAAGCTCCTGCTACCAGTAAGCTCTGAGGTGGGAGTTAGGCACTGACACGTACAAGGATAGAGCCTGTCTGTGCAGTCGGCAGGCTCGGAAATCACACCAGGATAGACATTGCTCTGGTCAGTGTTCAGTCCAACCAAGGCAGGGAGGCACTTCTGGCTGTGGGACCGACACCGATTGCTCCCATCAGCAGAACATGTCACTACTTCAGAGACAGTTATCTGGGATAGTTCTGGGATTACCTGATCATGAGCCGAGTTTTTCAGATCACAGTGATGCACTCCAATGTCCCTAGCTCACCTAGATCCTCCCTGAAGTCTTTCCTATTAACAGACAAATAACCTCACAGAGCTAGTATTTTGTTTCATAATGTACACAGTGTAATTCTAGACACTTCAAAAATTATAAAATATAAAAGAAGTAAAGAAAATAAACTCCCATGAAGAAACCTTCACTTTCCATTGTGTCATGGCCCCATTTTTCCTAATGATTGTGCTGCTGAGGACTCAAGGGCACCTAAGCACGCTTTGAAATCAAGTTAAGTTTTGAACACACTAGTTTTGAATATATATATACCTTGAATATAGAAACAATAACTGCTATTGATAAGTCACTCAGCATTACCAATTTTTAACCCTAGTAGTGTAAGTTGGGAGAAGTGACATAAAGCTTGTGGCAAGCAATGACTTTTTCTTGATTACGTTAATGTTTGAGAGCAATCACAGTTCCTCCCCAGAAGCCTTAAAGCTTCTGGGGAGGAACAATTCTGAGTCCACCTCTCCCAGTATACCCCTGTACTTTGTTATTATTGTTTACCTTTTCTTTCTCCAAGCTTTATTCCACAAACATCAAATGTACAAACTGTACATTTAGAAGGATAAAGGCAGCTGGAATATACATTATACACAGAGAATTTATTTATCCAGCCATGCACTGGTCATAGTCACGTCTAGCAAGTGTGAAGCCTGTAGCAACTACATTGTTTTGTACAGCTCCATTTACAAAAGAAAGTTCATCTTGATTTCCCGGTCTAGCATGGGACAGAAATGTGCCTGGTTACCAACATATAAATGAAACCACCTGCATTTGAGGGTCAAATCAAGTGCCATCTTCCACATCACCCATCTCACTTAACAACTCAACCAAACCACTCTCTGAAGGTTCATCTTAAAAGCCTGAAAAGCTGGATTGTCAGCCAGGTTGTGTTTTAACTGCACAGGCGGGTCTAGCCCTACATCACACTCTCTGCTGTGGGGTGTTCATCTGGGTCCCTTCCAGCAGCAAGCAGAGGCACACACACACATTCAGGGACTGTGCTGTCAGACACCAGAGCAGAAGGGGACTCAGGAAGCACAAGAACAACTACAATAGTGAGGCACTGGTCTGGTGAACCCGGATCCTCCTCTCTGAAAGTGGCCAGCTGAAAATGTCTGGAGATTGCTATAAAAAAAAGTCTGTGTATATCTACACTGTAGCCAGACATGCGCCTTCTGAGTCTGCATCCAGAACAGATTTTCTTCTAGTCACCAATGGAGTTATTCTTAATGAATTCAAGGAATTGCTTTAGAAACCCTTTTATGCTTTTAGCCCTCTCAAGATTGCACTGGGAATGAATTCACAACATAATGGTACATTGTGTGAAAAAGAACTTATTTTTAAATTAAATAGTTCCATTGACTGACTTGGGTCCCTGTATTTTGAGAAACAGTGATTAAATTATTTCACACTCCCATTTTTCATGCCAGTCCTGATTTTATGGCTCTCTGTGATACTCTGCCCTTTTCCAGGCAGGAAGGTGTGAAGTTTTACCTTGTTCAGAACACATTCCCTGCTGCTGACTGACCTCGTTGCAATTAATCTAGATGAGTTATGAAAAGAGCAGTGTAAATGTGATTAAAACTAAACATGAATAATGTTCACACCCCAGATTTTGAATTCTAATCCCCTCCAACAGAGCCTTGAATAGCTAAAGTTGAGACTCAGACCTTGCACACTAACAAACAGCTGGGCTGTCTGCAAGACTTTCTGGCAGTCTTTGCCAAGGTGGACAGAAGCAGCTCCAATTCAAAAAGTGCTGATTACATACACCCCAGCACAGCACTTTCAAACCAGAGCAGCCTTAGGGCAAAGCAGAGTGCAGATTGCCAAAAAAGCTGGGTAGGCAGATTGCGCAGTGCACAAAGGAGATTATGGCAGCAAGGCAGAAGCATCCCTGATGTGAAGTGGGAAACAATTCATGTGGGAAAGCCTGCCCTCATGGATACACAGCCAAAGTGTTCCTTTGGAGAGACAGAGAGCTGAACTGCATGCAGCCTTCAAGATCTGACTTCAAGGACACAGCTCTAGGACTAAGGACCCACAGGAAAAAAAAAACCCTGCCAGGCGTTTTAATAAAAGCAGTATTTTTTTCCCCCAAAATTAAAATTCTAGAAAAATATCTGGGGTTTTTTAGCATTATTTTTCTGTAGTTTGTCCCAGGAAATAACAATAATTCACTGTTTTCATGAGAACACAATTGCTTTTATAACTCAAAGAATATAAGGTTAACATTTGTCAAAAGTTTTAAGTTCTTTAATAGGAAAAAATAAAATTATATCATTATATGTTGTTACTAAGTATCTCTATATTTGAATGAAGATTTATTTCAAAATACATCTTCCATAAAAATTAGGAGGGAAAGGCATTTATTTTTGAAAGTCCAAACCCATGGTCCTTATTCAACATGGTTTTGTGATGATTGACTTCAACTGCTCCTTTTACAACTTTAAAAAAAAAAAACCCAACAAATAAAAACCTACAGAGGCCTCAGCAAATATCTAGTTTTGACTAAGTAAATAAGTACACTGAAGCTAAGGGAATCACCTGCATTCAAGATTTAGCTATTTATGGAAGTGGTGCCAAAGCTGATTTGTCAACACTTGGAAGAATGAGAGAACACCAGCAACAGGACTACAGACCAGAGGTTCACCAGGGAAATACACAAGTGAAATGTTGTTTTAAAGGAAGAGAAAATTGGAATATGTTTTCCACCAACAAAAAACAAAAGAAAGTACTGTAATAGAAGTACTGACAGAGCACCAGGATTTCCTGACTGTGAGAAAGTGAGAACATTCAACTGATGCCCAGAGAATGCCTTGGGACTTAATAGTTTGGTGTCATTAATTACTCCCAAAGCAACAGGACACAAAACATCTAATGATCTTCCAGTAATTGATATGGCGACAAGGGATATAATCACTAAAATATTTAAGTTACCCCAGCAAAATACTTTTTTGCAGTTCAAAATGGAATAGTTCAAGATAATGTAGTTCACTAAAACTACCAACTAATAGCATTTAATATTAACTCTCAAGTCTGGAAAATATTGAGTTCTCTTCAAATTTCCTTGAAAATGCCACCTTTTGACAGTGCTGTCTTCTTATGGAAACAACCACAAAACTGGAGCAAACATCAGATGGTGATTTAGAATACACTTGCAATTGGAATGGGGTTTTCTTGTTATTATTTTGGGTTTTTTAAAAGACTAGACTAAGCCATTCTGCAGCTGGAGGCCAAACTCTCACCCTTGATTGAACAGCTTACTTGAAGCCCCAGCCTACATCAATGCTGAATTCTCCAAATTGTCAAAAAAATGAGTCAATAGAGCTCCAGACAGCAATCCCCTTTCTGAAGACATTTTCATAGAATTTTTGGTCTAAGTGTGTCTTCCAACTTCAAGCTCTTTCCCAAGGAGCAAATATGATAAAGACTGATCAGCCAGTTTATTCCCCACTGCATTCTGTGAAGGTAGGCCTCGATGTTCATCAGGCCAGCATCAGTAGAACTTCACAACATACAAAATTTTGCATTCATTTTTTATGTTTACTGGTGTGCATTCATAGAATAGATAGTTGAGTGGTATCTGTACCTGGTCCATGACACAAATAGAAGTTGTTTTACACTTGTCATTTAGATTTGAGATCAACATTCCATGTCATATTTGAAAATCTCAAGTATAGCTGTCTAAACTCAGCTGGGAAGTAAAGGTGGTATTCATCAGCTTTTAAAAAAAGAAAGGAATTGGAACATGTATAAAAAAACCCACACACAAACCAAACAACAACAAAATGTAATAAAAAATGAAAGACCCAACTATCTGCAGGAGTGAAATAGCACTCTTTCTTGCAGATTTGCTGTCTAATGCCAGGATCTATGAGAAAATCCCAAGGACCACATAGAGATGCAAAGGCAGAAACATCATAAGTGCATTAGCCCACCATGAAGCAAAACCATTCCCAGTGCAGACCTTCCTGTGGCCCACAACCCACCCTCTCCTCTGTTATCTACCCTGATACTGCTGCTACTGTTGTAACTTTTTGTCTGAGGAAAGTCAAGTTATAAACCTCTTAAGTCTGATGCCACGCTCTGGCCACTTTTCTGATAACAGGAGAAGGCTGCTCTGAACTCTTCTATTCAAGGATGAATAAAGACCAACTTCATGGCAGTGGCAAATCTCAAATATTAGACCTGTCAAAGGGCATCACATAGGATGGGTGGCTTGAGGGCCCCAGGGACTACAAGATTTCTACTCTTTCCAAGTTCCCTTTGTTCTGAAATTACATCCTATTTTGCTTTGTAGAAAATGGGTAGAATAAATGTATGAACTGGAATGGCCTTCCATAGTATCAGAATTCCTTGCCTTCATGCTGACATGTCCAGTTTGAAGGAGTCTGGTCCATTCTCTTACTGCCAGCAGAAAGACTGACAGCCTTTCCTCCAAGGAGAAGGAATTTAGGAACAGTATATTAATCTCCTCTTCCAAGCTGAATGGCACACAATGAACCCAAACATAATATAGCTATAAAGTGTTTGGCAAGGAAGCAGTGCCTCAAAAGTACAAAAGTCAAGGCAAAAATGTCAAGGAAGAAAAGAACTGACTTCCAGAAGGTATAAGAAAGGGCTTGTAACTCAGTGTAGTGTCTTTGATGCAATGGCACTCGGAAGAGATTATACAGGATGCAACATTTCTCAGAGTTATGATTTGAAGAACCTGACCTGTCAGCACTTTGAGGTAAAATTAAATTTCATTTTCCTAGTGATTGAGCTATCAATGATCTAGCTCTGAATATCTCTAAGGCTTTGGATCTGGGCACACTTTAAGAATAACAAGTCTTCATCCAGGCACCAGTTCAGAGGCTGGTGACAGATGGCTCCTCTGCAGAGAGCACAGTTTTTAAGTATGACATTCCACTTAGATGGTGGGTATATCATTCAAGTTAGAAAACTTCCCTCTCTCTGCTTAAGAATGTTTATCTTCTGCTCCTCAAACAGGCTGAGTGAGAAAAAAAAGGAGCATTCAGCTGGGAAAGATGTCTAAGATAAGATATCAGAAGGAGTATAGGGAAGTTTATACTTGTTTTCATTAATTTAAGATATTTTATATACTATACAGCTTAATACTTATTTTTAAGCTTGGTCTACAGGTAAAGACTAAAGTAAAATATTCTTCTTTGATTTGCCAAACCAAACTTTCCTTCAAAAACAATCCTGATATAAAATAAGTTTATTACATTATTTGACAAATATAATTACTTATGATGTTTTTCATAGAATGTGTACAGAGAAGTCATTAGCTGGTTAGAGGGATCAAAAGCTATCAATTTTTCCAAAGTTTATATCTAGGTATTCAAACCTGTCTTATAATTCTTCTCAGTAGCAATTTCTAAATACTTTGGGGGAAAAAAAATCTTTCCAGCAGACATGTAAGAGGTTTTCAAAAAAGAAGTTTATGTGATTCCATTATAACTTTTTCCCTGTCATATTTTGTTGTTAGTTGCAAAGGCAAGTAATTGTACATAATGCTCCCTCCATGGGCTATGAAAGGAGAACACACTCATTAACTTCATTGCTGACATAAAGTTATGATGGTTGCCACTCTTACTTCTGAATGGCTCCCTCCTTCAGCTGTGCTTCTGCTAACAAGTTACCAATATAATGACAGACACCTGTCAGAACTGGCTTCCCGAGACAGCGGTAAAACCATTTCTCCTGTCTGTGCTGCGCAGCTTCAGAGTTAAAAGGCACAAGGACAGAAGAACTGAACATCCTAGAATTATATTTTCAAAGATATTTATCAAGAAAGGTAAATGGAGGCACTGGGATAACTGTTGTTATTCTCTGCTCTTAATGCCAATCTTAAAACTTATCATAAATTGAACAAACAAGTTTGGAATAACAGGCTCTAATTTAACTTTGCAACTGATTTGCTGGGAGCTCACATCTCTCAGTACTCCACTTTCTTTTCTGTAGAATCCATCTGGTAGTACATGCCTTAATTCTCTGGGCTCCCAGGGTGGGGGAAGAAGGTCTGATTTGAAACTTAACTTTCAACAAGCTGCAAACCATTTACTAAAATTCTCAATTTTCTTGAAGGAAGTCTGTATAAAATGTAAACTGTGTACAGGAGATCTGCATAAACACTTGGAAAAGGAATAAACTTAAATGGAGCCCAGCTACATACCCTACAACCAGTTTCTGTTCACAGAGCATTGCAAGTGTTTTCTTTTTGAAATCCCTTCTTTCCCCACTCTTTGAAAACTGTTTTCTTGAGGATTTGAGCAGATATGACCCAGGTTCTTTTTGTTACTTGATTTTATAGAAACCATTATGTGATTTGTGCTGTGCAGAGACTGAGTAAAACAAGCAAGCAAACAAAAAAGATGGTTGTGTGACAGAGTCTGCGTTTGCAAAACATACCTTGTCACAGCTGAAGTTGCTGAAGACAGACTGTGAAGGTAACTTCAGTCACAATATTTTCTCTAGCAATATCTTTTTTGTTTACTAACAGTAAGCAATGAAACACTCCATCCAATAAATTGCAATGCAGGATTCGTTTTGTGTCTGGTTTAGCTAAAAAGTCTAGAAGCAAAGCCTTCTAACCAACCACTGAAATGTAATAATCAGAGCTATATCATTTCTAAAATTTGTGAAAATACAAAAAAACCCTAACCCCCCAAAAAACCTAAAAAAAAAAACACAACCAAAAACCCCATCCAAACCAAAAAACCAAACCAACTCTGCCCTTTGAAATCTTACATGTGGAAATGAAGATTTTTTCTCTGACTGGAAATGGAGTCATCACAAATCATAAATGGAGCCTTTTTCCCACTGTTTTGAACAACAGGACATTGCAATCTTCAAAGCTATGTTTTTAATGAACTTACACAAAGATGGAAATAAATCTGAAGGGATTCTTTTGTTACAACTGTTGCAGAAAAATGTGGTATGATGCACAGAGGAAAACAGTCACTATGAAAATTCAGAAGAATTATACAAGAATATTCCAGTCAGTTCCTGCCCAGAATAAGGGGATTATTTTCCTTCTTATTAAAGAGGAAAAACTGCTCACTGGAGCTGAAGATTTGGGGATTGCAGGGGAGGAAAATTACCTAAGTAAATGTCATAAGGTGTCTTTTGAGGAAATGGTCACAGTAACTAAATTTC
Source organism: Leptocoma aspasia (assembly GCA_013399835.1). NCBI lineage: Eukaryota > Metazoa > Chordata > Aves > Passeriformes > Nectariniidae > Leptocoma > Leptocoma aspasia. The sequence goes on from VXAX01000193.1 coordinate 1,051,018, forward strand.
CTAATTCTTACCAAATATATTCTTCTTCATATAAATTAAATATGCACTTTAATACACAAGTGTTTCCCTGCATTAAAGGTTTCCCTGAACTGTGTGTTGCTGTTACTGTGGAATCATCATCAAGCTCTTTTTCTGTGTAAGTATTCTGTGCAACTGAATTGGCTATAACTATTCAGTCTCCACAGTCATTCACATTGTCATGAAGGAATCATTGTTTCAGAAAGGAGGGAGGCAAAAGTAACACAGCCTCTCTAGGAGACCTTGTGGTCTAGCTGTAACTAAGTAGGGGATCAGAAGACACCAAAAATTGCCCAGAACACCTAAGTCTAGGCACATGATAGGATCCTCAGACAGCAGCCACTGGAAAAACATTACATGCACAGTCTTCAAGAACATGACAAAACACAGGATGATTTTGAAAGCATATCTTACTCCTGTTCCCTAAAATCTGGCATTAGTCTAGTCAATAGTATGGTCAATGTACAGTCTTAGTAAAGAGAGCTTGTGAGACATGACACTTGTTTGGCATTATCTGGTCATCGGTCCCCCCAAAGCAATGATGGACACAATTACCCTTCAACTGACTGAAATGTACTTCATGCACCATTTTTTGCTTTTTCCCTCGCTATCATGATGCATTTCACCTTCAATTTCAGTGCCTGCCTGAAATCAGCTCCATTAAGGCAGGTGGGAGCCAGTGAGCTGCACAGCCTTGACTACAGCAATTTGCACATTGATCTAATACTTCCCAAAGCTCCTCAGAGGCTACAAAATATCATGCCTCCTAGCCAATACATAAACTCTGTTTATCAAAGTTTCTCCCATCACACCCTCAAGGCTCTCTGTGATGGACAGAGAAGTTCAGAAAAAGCTGTACTTACAGTAGAGTAGAACTAAATAAAAATTAGCACCTTGTTCAGCAGCAGCAGGAGCTAAAGAAGAACTCTGCCCGCATCCAGAAAGTTCCATGGAAAACCTGACATGAAAGGACACACACTACTGTGTGTATAATCCTTGTATTTAAGCAAGTAGTTAGTTTACTTGCATCTAACATTTCCTTGGTGCTCTAAACATTAATGAGTTTGCCAGTGTTGCAGAAGAATCTCATGATGATGAGCAACTGGGCAATAGAAGAGCAGCTGAAATTCAGTGTCAATAAATATATGTCATGGACAAGGCTGCCTGCACACGCAGTAACAAATGAGCTTGCTATTCTCAAGGAGGAGGTCTTATATTCCCTGCAGACAGCTCTGTGGAAACAAATGGTAAAATGCTCACTGGTGACCAGAAAGAAAACAGAACATAAAGAAATAAACAGAGCACAAAGCCTTATGCCATAGCATATAATCAGTAATGTGCTCAAATCTAGAATTATCTGCATCTCTGCATTCAACAAATAGACTATAACTACAAAAAGAAAAAAATTATAAAAACACCTCTGTGTAAAAAAAAAAACCACAAAGGAACAATTAGATGCTGCAGAGAGGAGAAAAAATGATAGAAAGGATACAACAGAAATCTTTAGAATAAAGAGCAGCATGCAGTGGATGAATAGGGAGTAGCTAGTCAGTGATGGTAATTTAAGTGCTATGTCATCTGACAAAAAATGTCAGTCATTGAGCTCAAACCAATTATGCATAAGTATTCTTTTCACAGAGCATATCAAACAGCCTGGTTGCATTAGAATAGTCTAAAATATTTTAAATTATTTGAAGAAACAAGAATAAGGCAAACCAATGAAAGAAAATTTAATCTTGGACAGTAAGACAAAGTGATATGAACACTGGCTCAAGAAATCCTTACAACAGTTTGAGGGAAACTGTCAAGTGCAATTACTGTGAAGGAGCAGTCAAGTCTACTGCAAACAACTTAGCTTTGTAAATTTGCAGGAATCCAACACAATTGTATCTAGAAGTACATGATACTCTGAATTTGAAATCAAAGTGTAAAACTGGTCTTATAATTAAAATTACATTACTTTTTCTCCACAACTGAAATGAACAGCAGGGTATTTGAAAAATCTCATCAGGACAATTCCCACAGAGTGAAGGTGCTACAATTTGAAGCGGAATCAGGAGGAAATTCTGGGGTATTATAAAACCCTTTTACTTTATACTTCATAGAAATTTGCATAGTTTCAGTAGAAATAGTTTCAGTAGAAATTAATTCACAGCACAGTAGCCAGGGCATTATTTTGAAAATCAAGAAAATTTCATCCTCCCCTTTTTAACCCTTCTGCTGATTTACTGCAAAACTCCCTCGCATCCTTCGTGCTTTAATTATCTCACCTACAAAACAGAGATAAAATATTTTATAGAAAACAGAGACCTTATTGAGATGTATGAATTAAACACTTCTTTTCTGATCATCAGCCTATAAGAGGAACCTGACAGAGCAGCCCTATTTTGAGACAATAAAGGGCTAATTTGAGTAAGCTGGCAGAAGTTAAAGCAGAATTATTAGAACAGCTCTAAAAGGTAGCTTTTATAGAAGCCTCTCTGTGTTTTCCTGATGACCTTCTTTGCAAGATTTGTAGAAGATTATTCTCTGAACTTTTAATGATGTTTAGCTCAATACACATGTTCTCTTTTTTTTCTGAAAAATGGGAAGATGACAGAGGAAGGAGATTGGTCTCTGTTGACAGTCTGGTTATATTTCCATCTCATTTCCATCAGGCATCTTATTGCCCATTTTTTCTTAGGATGATGGCAACTTGCTTGAAGTACTTTTCCAGTATTGGGTACTTTAATGCTACATAACCAATGTCTCATTTATTCAAGTAAGGCCTTGAGAATACGTGCCAAGATTTAACTTCCTAATAATAATAGTAGGGTTTTGTCCCTCACTAAGCAACAAGCAAATTCAAGGAAAATTTTATTAGCTACTAAATGCAATATTTCAGGTCCATTTGTATGCAACAATATACTTTTGATAGGGTTTTTTTTTCCTAGTTTAAAAAAAATAGTCTGCCTTTCTGTCAACCAAGATCTTATTAAGACTCAATAGTTCTAATTTTGGTTGAATAATGTGACACTGCTAGTGGAGAACAGGGTTGCCTTCCTGATACTGGGTTGACATTTGTGCTGATTTTAGCTGGAAAAAAAAAGTTAATTTTTTTCTTTACAGCTAATATGGGGCTATGTTTGGGATTTGTGCCAGAAACAGGTCTGATAACTCAGGAATGTTTTAGCCATTGCTGAGCAGTTTTTACACAGAGCCAAGGCTTTTTCTGCTCTTCTCCTCAGCCCACCAGTGAGGAGGCTGGGGGTGCACAAGGAGTTGAGAGGGGACACAGCCAGGACAGCTGACCCCAACTGATCCAAGGGACATTACGTGCCATATGGCATCCAGTTCAGTATATAAAGCTGTAGGAAGAAGATGGTAAATGAAGCAATAATATTTTCTCCCCAAGTCACTGTTATAAGTGATGGAGACCTGCTTTTCTGGAAAAGCCTGAACACCTGCCTGCCCGTGGGAAGAGGTGAATGAGTTCCCGGTCTTGCTTTGTTTGCATGATTACCTGTTAAACTGTCTTTACCTCAACCCATGGGTTTTCTCACTTTTACCCTTCCAACTCTCTCCCCCATTCCTCTGGGGAGTGGACGCAGGGAGCGAAGGAGCAGCTGTGCAGGGCTTAGTTGTTATCTGGGATTAAACCCCAACAATATTACACCAACTCCCTCTAGATTTTTCTAGTTGTCTATTCCCCATATACATAAATTAGAGTTAATACTGCCTTTATATATTTCTGTATACTAGGAATTAGCTTTCTAAGAGGTAACTCATTCTTTTCCCATACTCTAACAAACTTAACCAGCTAGGTAATGCAACCTTACTTTGTTGGGACCTGTTGGGGGCTGTTTTCAGTTGAGTATATTTGATTCTGAATCATGTATTTACCCAGAGATCCCATGCGATGTGTGTACTTTTAGCCCGCGGGACACTGGGAGAATCAGGTTACAATGAAACAAACATGTTACAAAATCCAGATTACAGTCACATACCACCTCAAGGCTCATTGCTCAAACCTTCATAAAAATATAAAACCGGGAAGACATATGTATTTTGAAAAAATGCAGTATACCCAGGATTGTTTTATGTATCCTTAGATATAAGGATAGAATAAAATATGTCAAAGTCCTGATATACACACCTATCAAGATGACTACTTTTTAGATATAGACATATACTGGTCTGAAATAGTCAACTTGCCATAGTTCAAATATGATTAAAACAAGTGCGTTTATATTTCTTAAGCTGTCTCTTGTTCCATTTGTCTCACAAGTAGAAAATATGAAGTATTAATATGCTATGTCAGGACAATACCTGTGTGGTAGAGAATTTATGTTTATGTTTATATGGTAGAGAATGTGGCATACTTTCATTGGCAAATGAAAATACGGAGTCGATTTGAACAGCAAATCCAAATTAATGACCGATCTCAGCAGCTGTATATGTGGAATAAACACTCCAGATTGCCCTCAAAAAGAAACTATTTACCTTACAAGGAATGATAGGTTGAATGCCAAAGACCGAATTAAAGTTTCACTGTGGTTGTTACTGTATGAGATGCTCTGGTGAGAGTTCAGCTCCACATAACAAGGGCTCATTTGAAACTGGCACTGATGGCATGAAGAGCACTAAGGAGGAGGAAAAAGTGAAAGGAAGAGAGCTAATTCTAAAGCAAAATAACCACCATCATCCCCTGATGATCATACTGGAAGTGCATAGGCTCAGTTGCCTGAATCCAAGCTAGCCCTTCAAGCCAAACTTATTTTCCTTAAGATTTCATTGACATTGAAAATACAGCAGTAGTTTTAAGGAAAATATTGCTTGCTATCCACTTCAGTTTTCAATGTGGAGCTTTTTTCAATAATGCTGAAAACACAGTGCTGCACGTCAGCTTGGAATTACTTTATTAAGCTAACTCAAATATAAAGGCAATGAAATGCCAACACTGAATTTCTAATCTGTTTTTCCAATTTTTTTTAGGTTATAAACATATGCAACAGTACACATATCCTCTCCCAGATCGAATGACAAGCAGCAAAAACACATTTCAAGAAAGAGATTATAAAAACCTAAAGCAGGCCTGTTTTTAGATTCTTAACTTTTATTTTTATTTTTTGAGGCCCTTAACTTAAATATTTTTTTCTTTTTAAACACCAGCTGGCCACAGTTATCTCTTATTTTTGCTCCAAGAAATTTTAGGCAATTTACATATAATTTTCAATTATATTCATTAATGTTTTTGAGGATGTTCTTTTAGAACTCATCTTGAGAAGCACAACCAAACGTCACATTATTCTAAAAGCATAAGTTAAATGTTAATTAGAAAAGAAAAATTAATTATAGATTTTAACTGTATTTGCATAGAATACTTAATATCATGTTCTTTTCCTCTCCTAGTAGTCCTACAGATGATTGTTACAAATGTGGTGTTCAGAAAAAAGGGCATAAAAACCTAAAGTGGAAATAGCTGACCTGGAATGATCACAGCTTACTAATGTGCAAGTTTGGGCAAGAACAAAGAGGGGGTGCATGGTAAGAGACAATGCAGGTAACAAATACATCCTCCATAAAAGTCAATGCATTTAAATACTTTGAAAATGTTAAAACATTAGCAAGAGCAGTAAAGGTGTGGGCTGATTTTGGCTGGGGTAGTTAATTTTCTTCACAGCAGCTGGTAGGGGACTGTGTTTTGGATTTGTGCTGAACCCAACTGACCAAAGGGATATTCCAGATCATCTGACATCATGCTCAGTATATGAAGGTGACATCAAAAAAAAAAAAAAGAAAAAAAAAAAAAAAAAAAAAAAAAAAAAAAAAAAAAAAAAAAAGAAAAAAAAAAGAAAAGAAAAATTTAGAGACTAACGTGCAATAGCCAACACAGATCTACAGCAGCCCCATCGAGGCAGTTGCCATATGGTTCAAGCGGAACAGCGAGAAGGCTGGTTGAAAAGTTACCTCTTCTTATCAAGCTGGGAGAAAGTTCACATCTACAAACCAGGTTGTTTTGAGCTTAATTCAGAAGATGCATGGACTACCTGGAAGGAGCACCTGTACTGCAGTAGATACCAACAGTGAAACCCATGCTGCCACATCTGATTTCATTTCGGTAGCTCACATACCAACAGCTTCAGCAGGAGAGATGTAGTTACCACTGGTGTAAGGACCGCAGCAACTGCAGTGATGGGCCAACCTAAAGGCAAAGCGAGCACTTGCTGGTGGCTGGGCAGCAGAGACACGTTTTGGCCATGACATCAAGGTTTGTGTCAGCCACACCATGCCACTGCCAGCAGCGGGGTTCCTGTGGGCATCCTCTAACCAGCTCCAGGCAGTCAGGCATATTAGCGTGGGCAGTTTGAACAAGAGGTGGGAGATAACCTAGTTTAGTTTGCTTGAAGCAAGTGGTTGTCAGAAAAGGGAAAGGAAACCAGTGTCAGATAATAAAAACTGTACATTTTCCTACAAACAAATTATTCTTGTTCCTTCTCTCCTAAACAAACCAAAGAAACTGGCAGAGGCCAGCACAGCCACTGAGTCCCACTGCCAGTCCCCTAAGGGCAGCATGTCATGTAAGCCCACCAAAGCAAACAATACTTCAATTAGAAAGGGTGAAAATAGCCCTTTGTATTTACTGAGAGCTCACTGACAAAAGAAAAAAGCCAGCTCAAACCTAAACAAACCATGACTGAACTTATCTCACAAGATTTATTCCAAATGAGGGCTCCTGTGCAAAAACACAGGTGGGATTCAGTGTACCCACCTTCTTGTTTCCCCATTCTGAAACCAGAGCTGAGGTGCCATTGAAAAGGATATAGTGAATCCAGAATAAAAAGTTTCAGATTTTTTCATCTTTTCGGTTCAAAATCCTGCACAACTTCATCATGCTTGTCTTGCCATCACTTGAAAACCAGTCCAGTTATCTAAACAACAACTGCTATTTCTCCTAAGCCTTGCATCTCTACTCTGATAGGCAGGAAAAGAGACACCTAAAGAAAGTCACTGTAGATTTTCACAGACAAAGCTTAATGAAGAACACTAAGAACAAAGTGGCGGGGGCTTGTGGGGTTTTTTTTTTTTTTTCCTTTGGTTCATCACACAGAGAAAAAGAATGAGACATTTTAAATACATAGCTCTAAGGCTAAGACAGGAGAAATAACTGAGCATCCAGGTAAGCATGAGTCATCAACCATACGTGTCAATGGGTTTGTCCATCAAAAGATACTAAGCTCAGGGGAGTGATCAACAGCCTTGAGGGCAGTGCTGCTCTTTTGTCACATCTTAAGGATGGATATAAGGCTGACATTAGCCTTAAAAAGCTCAGCAGCAATACACCATTGGGAAAGCAAAAATCCTGCAGCCAAGAGAGAAAATCCCTCAGCCTGGGCACCCCCTGGCTAAGGAAGTGCTCTGCAGAAAAGTAAAGTTCACAGCTTGAAGCTGAGTTAGCAATTCATGCCCTTGTAATACCAATTTATGCCCTTGTGCTGAAGAGGGCCAAATAAGGACAAGGCTGCATTAGCAACAAAATGGCAAGAGAAGGGATTATTCCCTTCTAGTCAACACCCCTGAGACTGCACCAGGAGTCCCATATCCAGTTTTGGAATCCCCAGGACAAGAAAGCCATTGGCATATTGAAGCCAACCTGATAGATGGTCACTAAGACCCAGTGGGAACACATGGCATCCAAGAAGAGCCAGAGACAAGTCATCAAGCTTTAAGAAACTAACTGTGGAGTTACTTACACACTGGTACAGTTGCCCAGAGGAGCTGTGAAATACCCATCCCTAGAGATACTGAAACCCCAGCTAGACGAAGCTGTTAAAAGCAACCTCATCTTAGTTTTTCCTTCTTTGTTTGAGGATTGAACCCTCAAACAGGATCTTCATAGGATCCTGTTTTTCAAGCAACATCAGTGTGTGATAATAAGAGAAATTTATTAATACCCTTCTTTCAAATTCTCTATAATATACCCTTCTTTCCAAATAAATACTTTTTCTGCTTCTGTTTATTTTCTTTGTTTAAAATAACTCCAAAACCCAACCAACCACCACCAAAACACTAAAAAAACCAAAACCCCACAAATTCTCTCCCACATTCTCATTTTTTCTTTTGATTCTTGTATCAGAGAAGATCTCTGCAATCTTCTTGACGGTGCACCCTTGCATGCCAACTAACAGCAAGTCTCTGAACATCTAAGGAATCCATTAGCATCTAGCCAGCTCTATAGGACTGCATTACTTTAGAGCAAAGACTAAACTGTAAAGGTGACTTAGCCTGTTAGAAGCTGCTCTTCTATAGCTTAGAAGCTATTTTAAGAAGGACTGGCAATTGTTTCTTAAGTAACTTCATTGATGGTTATGAGAATTATGGTTGCTGTATAGTGTTTCCCTTGCTAGCTGAGAAAATAATTCTTCAACAAAGTGAGGTTTCTGTTACAAAACTTCATCTTTCTTTCATCATTATTTACTGTACATTTTGTAACAGGGAACAAGATGTTTAATTAGTCCGGCACACAATCAATACAAATATTTCCATGTACAACAATGTCTGCAATGTCATCGTAGAGGAAGTTGAATGATATTCTGTATTACAAACTACTCTCAGTTATATCACTACTTTCATCTGCCCAGGACAAATGCTTCTTTTTCTATTAGTAATTTTGTGTTTTTAGAGTTTCTTCTGGTTTGCTTTGGATTTCTCTCTTTATCATGCATTTCAAGTTCGGCGTTACCACTTAAATCAATATTTTGAGACCAGGATTTATTTCCTACAAAATTATGATGAGAATTAGATATGAGAAAAAATGTAGGATAGACAGTTCCAACTGCTAGAAGAGTTGTATTTTCTGAAATGGATTTTAGGTGGTTTTTTTATTTCTATTTCGTTCAGTAATTTAAGAACCGAGATACAAATCTTAGGAATGCATTAGGTGGTCAGAGAAAAACTAAAACATGCAGTGTAACCAGTAGACAGGAGAGCAATTAAGAACATCAAAAGCAGTGTTCCTGGGCTCAGACTTGTACCTAAAACTATGCATTGCATAATTTTTGCAGACTTTGTTTTTCTATTATGCACTGTCTATATAGCATAGACAGTGCATAACAAGTCATTACAACACACATAAGGTTTATAAGTACATAAGGTACATACAGCAAAATGTTTCAGGGTTATTCAACTAGATTTAGCTAACCTAAATCTATTCCAGCCCAGCAAAGCTGAGTTCAAAGTTCAAATGACAAGTACAAATTAATTTATTTATATCATGTTTCTTGGGTCAACAGAGAAATTGACACCAATCACCAACTTGCTGCTCCAGCTATTTCACTAACAATAGTCGTAAGCTGGCACTACTTTTAACAGAATAAAATCCTGATGTAAACAAACTGTCCATCAATATTTAATTAAATCATAATGAGGAACAGGAAATGCAGTTCTGGTGCTGTTTAAGGTTGCATACCACCATTTAAATGTTGCATTGTCACACCTCCTTATTGACAAGGAAATGTACATGACACCTGAGAACAGAGTTACTGAGTGACACCATGAATTTTAATATTCATTCCTTGTTTTGTGTATTTTGAGGAAAGAATCATTTTACCCTTTGCATTTCTGCACAGATTAACTATCAACACAAGGGTCTCACCAAAAATCTGAAGAAGTCTGTGAAAATCTTTCCTTTAATATCCATGGCTTTTAATCATGTTATGTATTATTGCTCCAAAACAGAGAATTTTTTTTTACATTTCTTCTCAAATCACATATACTTTCTGTATATTTTGCAAGCAAATTACAAGTCCGGTTTTTTCACTTAAAAATCACACAGAAATTTGGCAAGAAAGTGGAGAAAATCAAGTGCAAGGCCCTTTGGTTTTAATTCATGACGCTTCTTAATGTCAAAAGCTACTAAAATCAACGTCACCATAGAGAAATTAATTTATTTAATTTTATATATTGCTTGGGTCAGTTATTTATGGAGTTTTAATGGGAAAATTCACAGGTTTGGGACCAAAATTAATTAATCACAGAGCAAAAATGTATCTGTTTTCATATCTTCCAGGCTTTAGACCTCTAAATTAAGATATCTGTGCCAATACCAATTTTCCCAAGGTTCCTCTCACTCACACCCAAGCAGAAAAGTTACAAGTGTAAGGTAGGGCTTTGTTTACATTCTTTCTGTAATACCGTAAAACCCGAACCTGGCTACAAAAACATGAAGCAATGATAATATTATTTTGTTATTCTAAGTAGTCATCAGGCATAAGTGTAATGATAAAATATATTGTAAATCAGTTACCAAAAGAGTGACTAGGACTAAGAAGTTCTTGGTTTACAGATTGTTTCAAACAGCACCTAGCTTAGAACCTAAACCTATATAACAATGCAACCCCTTTTTTTTTTAATAGAGAAGCAAAAGCTTCGAGTCCCTCCTGCATTACAAGAACTCACCTCAGAAGTGAGTATAGTCACATTCAAGTTAACCCTGCATAAGCCAGCCCAGTTCCAGAAGGTGTGGGAAAATGGACTACAAAGTAAAGGATAGAGAGCTGGATGTTGATCCTGGCAGTGCAGGGCTGCAAGGGGTGACTCACCAGCAAGCACCAAAATCCAGCTTGGAGCCAGGGACACAACATTCACCTGTGGGATTCGGGGATTGAACTGATGCAACGGGTGTGCCAACAGGCACTAGCCTGCACAGGAGTTATACACACCTCAGTTCAGTTAGGTGCAAACTGTAAATGTAAATTATTTCCTTGACAAACCCTGACAATAATAACAAGGAACTGTTTCATTTTGCCTGGAACCATCCATAAATTCAATCTGGCTCAGCTCTAAGGGCACTGGGTCCACCAGGTTGGTGCCACTGCCTCTGACCAGAAGACTCCAAATGAGGAATGGGACTGCTGTTTCCTAGTCTCCACTAAGCACAGATTTCAGAGTGCTTTCATGTACTTATAACCTGTACCTTAGGCTCCTTTCTTCTGCTGAGCTACAAAATATACTCCTGGCTCTTCAACAGATCCACTTAAAACACCGATTTCAGCTTATTTAACCAAGGGAAATTGCTGAAACCACCAACTGCTGCACTCTAATATAACTGCAGATCACCTCAGGCAGTTCTTCCATACCCTAGGTGGTTGAGCTAATCACCTAGTAAAAGAAGGGTAGAGGAATACAATCTTTCCTTTCAGGCTTTGCTATCTAGAAGGTTCCCAGGCTTTCCATGTAAATGATTTTTTATTTCAGATAGAATTTGAAGTAGTTCTGGTTGAACAAAATTATATTTCTAGAAAAGAATTATTAATATAAATAAAAGTACTGTTCCAGAGACACATAAAATACCCCTGCTTCTGGCCTAGAGAATTCAGATAGTAAGAATTTAAAAGTAGTCATTTCATTACATCATAGCATGTTTTCTTCTTGTTGGGGTCAGTTGAGCCCAGACATCTTAACAAAAACATTTCTTCTTAAGGTTAAACCACAGCGATACTATCTGTTGCTTCTCAACCAAAGAAGTGCTGAAAATCTACCAGTAAAGTAACTTCAAGAAGCATAAATTATTAACTCCTATATAACTTACAGAGACTCAAGAAATTTTATCCAAGCCCACAAGCTTGTTTTTCTGAGACTATTTAGGTATGCTTCTGACTTCCTAGGCTTACCAAATACCATTTCAAAAGCAGTGAGGATTAGTGCAAGACATGTCCTTCCTTTACAGAGGGTATTTTTTTTCCTATTTTTATTGCCACTTACAGAAAGCCAATACAACTTGTCACAGCACTACAGTGACAAGAGATCCATAACACTCCTTCCAACATTATGTGCTTCATTAATCAGCCCCTAAAACAGGATTTACTGAATGCATCTCATAGTTAGATAAATGTATTACCTATTTCATATGCAACTCTAGAAATATGTTATCATCTTTCCTGGATTTTATCTCTTAGCTTTCATTTTTGTCATGTCTACCATCAGTACTCCTCCCTTCCTGAAGCTCTGTTTTGCAGCACAGTAAATGTCCTGCTTGCTGCTGGGCACTCAATTCACAGCATCTTGAAAACTCTCCTGTTGGCTGAGCAAAGGCTGGAGAAAGAGGAGGTGAAGTAGCACATACAGCAGTTCCCAGTGTGGATACACAGAGCAGAGTCCTGTTTCCAACACTTTCCCTGATGGCTACAGCTGAACAGTGGCAGCAGAATTCATGTAAGTTTTTGTTTCCCCTATTGCTCGACAGGGAAGTGAATGGGGACGATACCTGCAACACACTGCATCAGGGTTATTGCTTGTCCATTCTGTGCATTCTCTATTTGGTTTTCCTCCCTAGTGGTTTCTTCCACAGGAAAGTGCATACAGCTCATGGCCTTCTTTCTGTGTTTTACATTCCATGTTCTCAGCAAATTTTAAGACTGAAATACATGCTGATTTTACTTGGAAACTTAAAGTTCAAGTCCCAAAAGAATAACATGGGTAAAGAGCATTTCAACAGTCAGTATTAACTTGGACATATACATCATGTTTCACTTTCCCACTCTTTTCTATTTCTCCTCCTCTCCTCCAATCCTGAACTGCTTACATGAGCAAAGAGAGATCAGATATAATTTCTCTCAAACCTCCAAAGCACTAGACATTCTTTAACCTTTTAGAGTCTGAATAACAGCTATGATTTAATCATTTTTAGCGTTCTACATTTTAATTTCACCCAAAAATTGAAGCAAAAATTATTATTTTTTTCGGATATCTCTTTGATAAATATTAGCAGTATGTTCATGCTACATGGGACACAATGATAGATATTGTCCGCACCAGTTGCTTAAAGACTCACACGGGAACATGTTCTGGCAACAGTTCTGTTTCACTAGCCTGCCTAGCACCCATCACTGCTTTTTGGAGCAAAAATTTCATCTGTATGTATTTTCATGTACACAAAACCTTCATCTCATTACAATGCCGAGGTAACTGTGTAAGTGAACAGACACACACATCAGACGTGCCAGACTTCTGCAAAATGTAGATTCATACTACACAAAACATCAGGACTCAGGTTGGCTTCACAGCCTTAAAAATGGATGACGGAAAAATGGATAATTTGGATAAGTTTTGGTGGTAGCCACGAAACCAATTCAAACAAAAAATGATAAATTTTTTCACGTCTGCCCCACAACATGCATACAGCCAATGCAATGTCTGAGCAAAGCAATGCTATGATTGACATTCAGCAGCAAATACATCATGAAGAGGAATTATTTTAAAACTTTATCTTTCCAGTTTATACTTTATATAAAACTAATTGAATTCAATAGGATTCAGGAACCTGTAGATTATATGGGGTTTGGATTATAACTTTAGTTCTTCTGGATACCTGAATGCATTGATCCACAGAGAAATTTATTCTTACTGTGAAATGAGCAGAGGAAGAAATAATTTTGCCTTTTAACTTGATCTGTACAAGTGAATAAATAATTCAACTGTTTCGCATGTAATGTAAATATCCCATGTTATAATTTCTGTTGCTTCTGTGATAAAATCCTTTCTTACCTAGAGGTACTATGCCCCTATGGGAAACTGTAAAGTCATACTTAGCATGCCTGAAATTTCCCTTTTGACAGGAACATGGGAACATGTAGAGACAGAGGACTATTCTCTGTAACAAATACCTATGGCAGCTTGCAGACCTTCAAGCTATGAAGGATACATCTAATCAGATGTTTTAAGGCTTTTAAGACTGAAGAGAGAATGCAAACAGGAATCAAAGGAGAAACACAAAAGTCTCTAACTTCCACACAGATAGTGTCTTGCTTTTTCTTACACTTGCCCTACATTAATGGTGCAGTAAATACAAACTAAATACTTACTAAAAATATCATGATAGGAAAATACCTTGTTAATGCTATTGGAAGTTTGAATTAGAAGCTGTACTTACTGAACAAGGCTTCACCAATTATAACACTGCTAATTCTAATCCAGTTAATATCTTCAATCTGCTATTTAGCATCAAGCTACTAAATTATTGTTCTTGTCTTCTCACTCTCACTGTTCTCACTGTTTCATCCTCTACCAATTCTTTTTCCTTACTCACTTTGGGAGCATGCTGTACAGTTCCTAATTTTGCCCCTATTAACCCCACCTTGATCCATGTGTCTGTGCCTCTGCTTCCTTTAACCATTAGGCAGAGCTTTTATACTTTCAAAATCTGTTTCTCTTCTTCTTACTAGTTATCAGCTGAGTAATCTAAAATGTAGTACAGTCAAGTCACTCAAACAAAATTGTTTTTAATGCTTTTAAGCCTCCTTATCTGTGTTCAGTCATCATCTATTTCACATCTTTTTGTGGCTACTGACTGTATGTATTTTCTTGCTATTTTCCATAAACTGCGAGTGCAATGTCCCAGCATGGCTCTTCATTTACTTTGCTGCCTGCTGTTTCTGTGGTTGCTTTCCCTACTCCACACTCATCACATCCTAAGGGATCCAGCTAAAGTTCTGCTTTCTGCCTGCCAGCAGTAGTTTCTGTGAGATCGTTGACTCTACAAAAAGTCATCCACAGGCAAAGGATATGATTTTCTTCCCCTGCTGCAATCCTTCGTCACCAAGATCTATTCTGTTCTGTCTGTGTAGCAGAGTTTGACAGCCTGGCAAAAGCAGAGCACATTCCTGAACAACTCACCAAGAGGAGGAAACCCTTGGGATTTGGGGTCCCATAGAGGGCCCCTCCCAGGCCCTCACAAGACAGTACAACAGCCCCATAGAACCAGCCTGGAGCACACACACTTCTCATTGAAATCACCACCATCAACTTCCTCGGGCCTGGCCACAGCTCCCCACACCCCTCAACGCAAGGACAGACTTCTGAGAACCTTAGGTCACATCTAAGATGGACCATTCAAGTCCCCTGCTGTGCTTGCCTACCCACACTGCTATACCCACAACAAAAGAGGGACAGCCCCTGCACTAATCACGCAAGGACTCAGTAGAGAAGATTGATTCTCACTGCTGATGTAAATATTGGGAGGAAAATAAGTTTGGCCTTGACAGTAAACATGTTTCTTTTGGCAGAAAGAAAATTACATTTAATTAAGTCTTTTTTCCTGACTTGCTTCCCTGGTGGGGCAAGCTCAACTTCCACCTATCAACACTACTGCCAAGCCAGGGGCAGACTGTCCAGGCTCTACCACTGCACTAATCATCTCTGCACACTTTGGACCAGATCTACAGGCTGTATCTGATGCAAAACGCCTAAACTTAAGGAAAATCATGATGGCAACAGGGATGCCGGGATCCGGTATGACCCTGGTATCTCAAGGAAAGTAAGGAACTTGCTGATCTTTGCAGACGTTCAGGTTGGTCTAGCAGTAAGGACTAGTGCTTGGCACTGTCCCCCTCCATAGCTGAGTCCTCTCAGATCTCAGTCCTCAGTCTTCTTTGCCCTCTGCCTGTTAGTGCTCTCTTTTTGTCCTATTTTGTTCTATGTCATCTCAGAGACAAGGTTAACCACTTACTCTTCATGATATCACTAGATTTGCAGTTTCTTTCACTAGAAATATTTTTTAATCCCTTGCTATAATTAAATTATTTCTCTCCCCTTGCCCCCTTCCAATTATTTTCTGAAGCATCCTTTATACACATTTTTCTCATATTTCCGCATCTCAGTCTCTCTTTCTTTGTTCATATTCTTTTCTTTCTTCCAGGAGACACATACATTTAAAAAAATGAAAATAGAGCAATAACCATATGCTTCCTTTCTGATCTGCATCTTTATTTATCTTAGCAGCATCCCATTATAATGAATGACTCATAGCATTAAGAACCAGTCAGTGTAAAGCCAGCCTAGTTTGGCCCTAAAATGTACTGATAGATAGCAAAGAACAGTTGGGGAACTAACATTTGCAGAGAGAACAGCTGTTTGTGAAAGAACATGATTTTCCAACACTCAATTTACTCCATGTAAAGTTTCACTGAGTAGGACAAAAAATGCTCAACACGTGTAAAGTACGTGGTAATATAAGAAGGCGAAAGACTTTCTCGAGCCCAAAGAATGTTCAAAGTATCAGCCAATAAATACTTACAGATTTGTACCCACTGACATTTCCAAAGTATTTTAGTCTTTTATGTTATTTTAAATGCCCCTTACTGTGGCCATTGAAGATGATGAAAAACTCATTTTGATTAAAAAATCATAAAATAATTAGCATGATGTAAGACAGTCAAAACAACACCTTGTAATGTACAACATACACAAAGAAGGTTTTTTCTGGTTTTCTTGCTGTCTTTGAGAAAATAAAACCACCTTGAGAGCCATAATGTAAGAAAACAGATTTTTTTTAAATTTATTTTGTTATTTCATTTCACCACTTGTATTAGAAATTAATTCCTATTTTGTTGCTACTTCTTGTAATACCACTTAGGAAATACTTCAAGGCTTGCTTCACAAATAGTTGCCACGCCCAAACTATCAGGCATTTTTACTTTGAGGTGAAAGTGTTGTGATTACACACACAAAATGCATTGTGCTGATTTTGCTTACGAGAGTACAAATACAATTATCTCATCTCTCTCAAATTAGTCACATTATATACTTCATCATTTAATTAAACAATCCTATATCACAAGGATGAAACAGGGGGTGTTTCATTGTCAAAGAAGAAAATCCAGTTAACAGTGTATATTTAAGCAAATTCACAGGTTTCACTGTGAAAGAAAGTGCAGAAGACAAATGTTGGTGACAATTTAGTTCCATCATCAACCACAACTCAACGTGCAGCTCTGAAAAATATGCAAAAGCAGACTGAGAAAAATCTTCAATCTATTCTTCAAGTAATAATCCTAACACAGTTTCATTTGTTGCCTCTTGGCTTTATGATCGTTCCAGACTGACATTTAGAGTCAACAGATTATTGCCTTTGACACAGACCAGATAAAACTAGGGAACTTAGTTGTTGTTTCACACACCATTACTTCAAATCTACAGTCTAGTTCTTGCCTTACACGTGAGCTCAGGACACTACAGGAACTTAAGGAATGTCCCAGCAGTTCAGAACAATAGTTCATCAAGCCCAGTGTGGCCTCTGCAATGGAGCATTAAGAGATACTTTTTCTACAATCTATTCCCTCCTCCAGGCTCCAAACTCCATGAATTAGAAATGGTGGACAGGACTAACCTCTTCTGTGCTACCATTCATCTATGGAGCTGCTGCTCATAAATTCAAGTAACTTTCTTGAACCTGCTGATACTGTCCATCTCCACTGTTTCCTCTACTAGTAAATGCCAAAAGTTTGCAACCTTCAGTGCAAAATATTTTCTTTTGAGTGCTTGAAATTTATCTACTGCTATTTTTGTCCAGTGTTCTTCAATTCTTGCAATTTGAAGATAATGAATGACATTTCCAATAACTCTTAAGTGTTGCCTTTGTGACGGTGTATTGTTTGGTGACCTCACACCTCAACCTTTGCTCCAAGCTGAAAAAACCTGGATCTTTGTAAGTCCCTCCTCAGTCTATTTTGTCCACTTTATCATTTTAGTTGCCCTTCCCTCTGTTCTTTCTGAAATGGTACTTTATCTTCCTTTGGGTCAGGAGGCCAAAACTGCACACAGAACTCAAGATGCAAGTGCATGAAGATCTTACACAACAGGAAAATAATGCAGTCCATTCTATGCTTAAAATCCTTTTTGATGATGGCCAAGATTGTTATATTTTTAAAAATCTGGTTTTGGACTCTGCTTCAAAATGAGCTAATGGATTTCAGAGAACTGTGAAAGCAGTCATGACAACTCCAAGTGCGCCTTCCTGAGCTGCAACTGCCAGTTATGAGTACATTAAATATTATGTTCAGAGTGTCCCAACCTCATCAGTAAAGCTTTAGCAATGAGCTCCTGCCTTTCCAAATCTGCTCTGCCAATGAAATCTTGGGCTGTGCAGAGTTAAAGCATACTTGTTTGTTTGAGCTTAATTCTATTTACAAACAGCCTTGTACCCCAGCCCTCTGGTCCTCACAGTCTAGGCAATCTTTGTGCAGGAAACTCGTCTCACCTCTTTCTAACCTGGCTTCTTGAAGAAGCAAATCTCATTCAATTACACCATGTCTGCATGAGAGAATTTGTTGTTCCATTCCCCAGTTATTTTTCAAACTACTAGCCGATTTCAAACACATTAAACAGGAGGATAAAAATCTCCAATGCCATTATGTCCTTAAGTTTCATGGAACTAGAAAACTGAAAAGAAAAAGAGGTCTCCACTAAAGGACAAGCTAAAACATGCAGTGACCCTTAGAAAAAATCTGCACAGAAAGATTTTCAGGACCTCAATTGCACAAGTTTCATTTGGTGTTTGTACTCCAGTAGACATGAGAGGATGCAGTCATAAGACACTGAAATCCTTCAGAGACCAATCTTCATTAATTCTAACACTCACAGAAGCACATATCGATTCACCTCGGGTAATGACTCACAGGAAGCCACTTAAATTGCTTCATGGCAGGAGAGAAGCCTGGACCAGATGCAGCCTCAGCTGGAGTTGCCAACAGCCCCTATGCTCTAGTTTGAAGATGCTCTAGGATAAAATTTCCCAGTTAATAGTGGGACTAGTGTCCCACAGACCAGTACAGAAGAAGAAAACAAAGAAAAGCATAAGATAACTTCTACTCACTTCACCAAAATCCACCTTTGTCAAACACAATTGCATCAATTTGCAGAACAGTCATGGGCAGTCACCTTTGGAAGACAGAATTAAGAGTAGAAAGAAAGAGGGGCATTATCCCATATTTCCCACTGAGCAGCCTCGCATTGGGAACATTGTCAGCAAACTGGCCAGGGTTCATCTCCAGTAACAGCAAAACCCTGCCAGTGGCTGAGGCAGCAGCCCTCAGCACATGGTGAGCAACGTGGCTGGAAGAACTTCAGGAGAGGCAGCATCCTCCCCTTCCCACTCTGTCCCAGTCTCAGCAGGGATTGAATATCAGGTGTTAGAAAGATAAACAATATGTCAGTAGAATTCCCTTGTTAAGGTTTAGGGGTTGACATGCTTCGGTGATCTCAGACCTAGGGGGAGACTGACAAAGCTTGGGGAGAAGGATGTACCACTGATAGTGGACACACAGAATGCAGAATTTACAGGCCACAAGGTCATTTGGCAGAACTCCCAAGACAATGAAGAAATTTAAAAAGCCAACTCAGCAACTGTGCTGAAAGCTCTGTCTGGGTAAAGGGTAATTCTGGCAGTGGCAGATTACAGCCACCAACTCATGGACCACTGACCCAAGAAACCCAGCAACTCAAAAGAAGAGAAACACTGAGCATACAGATTAACTAGTGTAAGAAGCAAGGTAGTAATTTAGCCAACAGAAGATAGAATACTAATTAAAATAAGAGAATTATCTTCAGTGTTAAAGTCAAACACCTCATACGCATATTTTGATGGGCTGAGACAGCATGAACAATGACTGTCATAACTTTTCCTTGAGAAGAGCAATTCTTTGCTATTGGCTGTAAGTATAAAAGGTTTGTTTTAAGCATAAGTAGTTTTTTTGGTTAGGGTTTTTTTTGATTTTTGTTTTTACATTTTTTTTGGTTGCTGTTGACGTCTTTGTTTTCTTTTGTTGATATCTTTGTTTTCCTCCTCTGTCTGATGAAAACACATTGTTTCTAAACACCTTACACACCATAAAGTACACTAACTTTCCATAATCCCAACCAAAATCAGGTATTTTTGTCAGTGAAGGAACTAGTTTTCCTGTACAGTTACTATCAAAACATTTAGTTGACTTAAACTTATATATTCAAATTCTTATTATGCCCTTGATAATTTCAATAAGACTATTAAATTAGATCTTTATATGTGTAGGCAGCAGCCCCATGTGAGGAGAGGTGACTGGCACCAGATGACCCAATGCAAGTGGGAAAAGAGACAAGTTATTGAACTGTAACAACTTTCTTCTTCTTTTTAGCAAACCATTAACTGGGATGATCTGTGTCAGTGATACTGTACTAACACTGCACCAACATGATCTGGTATTTCAAACTAAATGATAAATAGACATTTCACTTCTGCCTTTAGCTAAATTAACTAGAATACCATAGAATCTATAATTATAATTTTGCCTACTACATAAATCCCTGATGGAGAACAGCATGAACCTCGAGTGTGTGTGCCCTATCACAAGAGAATTGTTGCATACAACAGAACAAGTTACATCTTATTATCCAGATCTGCATCATGCCTTATCAAGAATCTTTTACATTCAAAAACACAGAAAAGGAAGGAACTTCTATTATGGCTTCAGAAAAAAGCAATGCAGAATGCATAGTCTGTCCCAAAGACGGGAGAGTTGTTGGTTATTTTTAAAACAGATAATTTTCATGGAACAGTTCAGACAGGTGTCACAAAAAAAACCCCAACAAAAACCAGAAAACCCCAAACCACTACACAATTAACAGAGCAGCAGTATTTCATCATGGTGGCAATAATCTAGGTAGCAGCAGGAATGGGAAGAGAAAGGGACCTGGAAAGTGAAAGGCCAAGATTAAATTAGGTTTGTACAACAGCAGCCTAAATCGACTCAGGGTGTCATTCACTTGTAGAGAGTCTGAAACAGCAGAGGCAGAAAAGATAAATATGGCTCTTGTCAGCTTTAATGGCCTGTTAACAATATGGGGTTTGTGAATTTGGCCTCTTTATTGCTGATGATTTTAGCAGTAGCATTCCACCAGTGAGCTAACTACACAGTTCGAAGTTAACTCCCTCTAACACTTCTCTGAGAGGGAAGATCCAACAGAAACACAAGTAACTGCCAATGTTTTCAGCTACCCTTCACCTAATACTTTTTATGGTGCGGGCAAAAGTTTCTAGACATAGTGGAATCACACAAAAAAGTAAAACCGAATTCCCCAGCAGATATGCTGATTATGTTTTGCTAAAGACTACAATGCAAACATACAAAGCTGTTGTAGAAATCTCTCAGAGTTGAAGAGCCCAAGGATATTTGCTGTACAGCACACCCAGCGCCCTCAGCAGAGAGGAATTAACCAAAGCTGAGAATAGTGCTGTGACCCACACAAATCCCTAATCATAAAGGGTGCACAGCAAGACATTGTGAATCAATGAGGCAGCACAGGAAAACATTTGCAGTTGGATTTTATAGATGCACTTTGTCTCTTTTTCCCTAAAACAACAAGACAATCATTATGCACCCAGAAATTAAAATTAGACTTTAACAATATTTTACTAGTAATTAGTGCTAGTGGAAATGTGTGACTTTACTTCTGCTGAAAACATCTTTTCTGTTAATAATCTCCAGATTTTTACATCCTTCACTTTTTCAATTTGCTAATATCATGTTAGGAGGAACCAGGCTAAAGTGGATTTTTACTGATAGAATTTGCACAAATCTAAAGTCCTGAAAATGCAATCCTTACTCATGCATTTGAATGTTCATTAAAAGCAACAACTCTATTAAAATTTATCATGACCTTTGAGTGAATTCACCAAACACAGAAGAGCAGGTGAGCGACACAGAGGGCATGTTCCACAGTAAAAAGATTACAAAAAGCTATCAGTATACTTAGGAATAATGCTGGCACTGAAAAAACTTTTCTCTGCAGTCACATCAATTTAATTCTCCCGTGGAAACATGTGAGGATAAGAAACACACAAGGAATAACTTAGGCAGGGTATTGCAGGCTCCTGACCCCACACTACACTTGCTACAGCCTTACACAGCATATAATAATGAAATGCAAGTTATTTTGAAGTAAAAACCATAAGAATTGGAGGAAGCCAGAAAATTTGGTCTTATTGTCCTGATACCTGCCAAGATCTCACAGCTGGATGTCAGCTCAAAAGGCTGTTATCCTGTGAGCCTATTCCAGAATTGTAAATTAACATGAATTCAAACCATGGATCTAAACATAGATTAATATCTTTGCTCTCTAATGGTAAACTGAAAATAGAATACTTCTTCTTATCTTAGACCAAGTTAAAAAGCAATATAAATGTAAGATTTTTCTTATTTTGTTTTAGGCGAGATTCTCATGGGGAAGAGAGGGAAATACATTTCTGATGCTTGTGACTTTTGTGTGTTTTTATATCATTTCTCAAAGCTCTCTACATTTCAGCCCAATCTACCTTTATTTTTCTGTTTCCTAAAAGATCATCAGAAATTGGCTTTATTCTGTTACAGAACATGTCTTTGAAAAAGAGATAAGCTGCAAGTGACAAATCAAGGAAGAAAAAAAAAAAAAGCAGAAAGTTTTTGCAGAAAGAAAATATTTTCTAAGACAACAGGAGAAACCTGATGAGGACACATCTGTGAGATCATGAAGAGATACCTTTTTGTCTAGTTACATAAAATAACATTACAGTAAGTTACAAGAATTGTAAGAACAGCAACTGTATCAGAGTTAAAAATAAGAGCATGATTGATTGTGATTCCCCAGCCACAGCAGACAGAAAAGAATAAAAGAATTCAAACTTTTAAGTTTACTACATGTTCTTACTATTTTTTTTGTGAAATTTCAGGAAATTAGTTTTGAAAAAGTGTAGGCTTTTGGCAAGTATGCCTCAAGCAGTATCTTCCCCCAATGGCCTCTGTGGCAGTAGTTCTCAGGCTTGAGGGCTTGATTTTAAGTTTTAATAAGAATAATCAAGGACACCTTTATCAATTTCTAGTTTAAATGGAGGTCTTTAAAAAAAATCTTGTATTATAAGAAAAGCTGATCAATGTTGACCCTTAATATTCTCATGCACTGCAGAACTAGTTGAATTTACTATTTTGCCTTAGTTGATGAAGTCAGAAGCACTATTTTCTTTGTTTTCCCTTGGGTTGTTATGAATATACTCAGCTCATAACTGTTCTTTAAAAAGCTCACTACATACTTATTTACCTATGGCTGTGCATTGGTTACACACACAGCAACACATCTTGCAAAATCTTTGTGTTGGGAGCACAGTCAAGAAGTGTAATTTGTATATGCATTTCCCTGCCTTGAGAAACAAATAACCTTCACCCAACTACCTTCCTTTTACACAAGAGTATTTTGCTTCACCTCAAGTGTATCTTTCTGTTTGCCACTCTGACATCCAAGCTGACTAATGAATGTTTTCATGCCAATAACCAACAAAAACACAGCCAGGTCTTCTCAATCTGCAAGACTGCCACAAATATAGGTAAATCTTTCCTTGATGAATCCTAATTTGTACTTTTTAATTTTGTTAGACCTTACATGCCATGGCATAAAAATTGCACTTCCCCAAAATACGACTTGCTTTCTAATTCTTCAGGTAAATGAACTAACCACAAGGCCAAACTGATGGAGTCAAATGGGAAAAACAAACAAACCAAACCAACAACAAAATGTCCCAACAGAAAACCACCACACATAGACTGCATGCATATGTACATACTTATTTTCCATGCATTTTCAGACTTACTTTTCATAAGTCCCACCTAGTGATTCAACCATTTTCTCAAAGCCTGACAAGAGCACAATAGCTTTACTCTCAGAACAGAGCAGCTCAGAAGGAAAGAGTGTCTTTCAAAGCCTGCTTGATTTCGATGCACACCTCATGGAGCTACAACAGGACCATAAAAGAAAGATACTCTGTAAGGAACTTGTTTAAAACAGTTCTGCATTTTTCAATATGAGGTAAGAAGTTTTTGAGGAGGGGGATAAATAATTTCATGCTTATCTACCAAGTTTACCACCAAGTAAAAGGAAAACAAAATTAAGGGGGGAAAAGAAAAAAGAGGAAAGAGTTATCCACATCCAACTGAAACTTACAGACATATCTTATCCTATGAAGGAGACTGAGGGAATGAGGAGGATTGTTATTTAGTTTTATGAAGAGAAGTTAATGCAACATTTTATCAGCATAAACAAGTACTGGGTCATTCTGGAAAAGTTGTACAGTACAAGTGATATGTTTCTAATAATGTACTTTCAGTTTTACTAACTGGTGAAATTACATTAAAGTACAACACAGATGGGCAGTATTATTTTAACTCTATCTAAACACAGCTGTAAAGACTTTTTTCCAGCCAAGGTACTTTGATATCTACAATAAATTTATTCATGCAGACCTTTTTGGAGTATCCTGCAATAAAGAATGGTTTCCAGCCTTTTTTAACCCATGACACCTGTGCTTCAAATCATACACTACATCTTATGAATTAATCACTATTCAAACAAAATTCCAGTTATGGTTCCCAACTTTAAGAAATGGGAAAGTCAGTATAGACGTTTTGGGTTTAGCTTTTGTTGGCAGAAGTTTTTGAAGAAAAATAGAACTACTTTGCAAGATTAGGAGGTTTAGTCATTTTTACCCATTTCCTGGAGCCTATTTGTCTCACTGTGAGGAGAATTAGACAATTTTAAATATTGCAGTCACAGGCACAAGTGAGAAAGAAAATAATGGTGTTTGATTTATGAAACAGGAGGAATAGACATCTTTGTCATTACAAGGGAGTATTGTTGAAAATAAGTCAATGTAAAATCTTTCTACAGAGAGAATACAAAAGTGATCTCCAGAAAATATCAGTTGGATGTGGTAAAAGTGAGTCCCCATGAATAGGCTGGTCATTTAGTTGAGTTCATATTTTGAAATAAACTGCAAAGCACTTTGCTGCGCTACATGCTTTCAGAAACTACCAAGATCACCAGCTTCCCAAAACAACTGTTTGAAACATGACTTACATTTTGTTCCTCCTGCCTTCCTCCTATCTTTGCTTTACACCTTCTTTCCCTGCCTGTTGCACAGATCCCCATTCAGCTAACCATCCATTTCCCCAAGGATTTTCTCCTGGCAGCATTTGGCAGCTTCAGTTTGACTGTTTCAGCAGAACATCAAAGCAAAGGGATGTGCAGGCTCCACTGGGGCCAGAGGGAGAGAGTGGGGCATCTACTCAGCCACTACAGACACTCACAGATGCTTTTTCAGCTCAGCCTAGGATTTGGCTTACATTTCTCATTAAAGGTCCAAGATGCTGCTTTGTGCTAAATAGCCAGGAAGAGGACTACTCTTGGAGAAACATAAAATAAGTAGCTGGTCCAGCTGTACCCAGGATGAGGGTGATAGCAAGTCCTGGCCACCAACATAGCACACTTCAAATTTCCCTGTCTCTCTCCCTCTCTGGTGCAGGGCTGCAAATATGAGTTTTTTGATGCAGTCTTTCTAGAGCTACTGTAGTTAGAGGAGTTATGTTTTTGCTATGCTATAAAAAAGCCATCTGGGAACCATCTAATTTTTCTGACTACACTTGTCAGTACAAGTAAAAAGGACCTGCTGAAGAAAGTTTTGTGACCTGTGAAAGTAAATCTGGGGTACACCTCTGCAAGTGGTAAAATTTGGGGTAGCTCAAGAATCTTAATCATCTGGAAAACAATTCTTATGAAACAGAAGTGAAAGCTGTGTATGGTGTTAATTCTAACAACCTGACACTTGAAGGGGAAAAACCACTCATAAGGCCCAAAAATAAACATTCATGCAAGTAACCAGAATGTATAAATGAAACAGAAAACCTGATTACACAAGTGGCGTTGACTCTTCAAGCCTCCTTAGGAGCATTTTCAGGTCATCAGGTCTAATCACAAAATCAAAACATCATAAAATGGCCTGGGTTGGAAGGGACCATAAAGATCATCCAGTTCCAAGCCCCTGCCATGGGCAGGAACACCCTCACTATTAGGTTGATCAGAGCCCCATCCAACCTGATCTTGAACACTTTCAGGGACAGGGCAGCCACAGCTTCTTTGGGCAACTTGTGCCAGTACCTCACCACCCTCACAGTAAAGAATTTCATCCCAGTATCTAATCTAATTCAGTGTGAAGCCATTCCCTCTTGTTCTGTCACTACATACCCTTGTAAAAAGTCTCTCTCCAGCTTTCATGTGGATCCTCTGTAGGTATTGGAAGGTGCTAAAAGGGAACTTTCTCTTCTCCAGGCTGCACTCTGCTTTGTCCTGATGCCATATCATATAAATACATAATATCAAGCTCCATTTAAAAAAACCATTTAATTAATTGAACAGACACATGGAGGTGGTTGGGTGATATTCTCTGGGTTTTTTGTTTCCTGGTGGTTTTTTGGTTGTTGGGGAGTGGGGTTTAAGAGTCAAGTGATTTAGAGTGACTCATGAATTGGAGTTCTGACAGATGAACTTTGACAAAGCTAGCAGTTTTAATCTATCACCATTCCTAACTCCCCATGTCATTCTTCTATAGAGGTTAGCACACTAAGAGATGGAAATGCATGACTCAGTTATTCCAGTTCGCAGTGCAGAATATCAGCTTAAAGCACTAATGAAGGTGTGGTTTGTGCTAAGACATCAGACCATGAACAGAACCTAAAAATGCTGTGCACACGCATTTCACCAAGCCTGAAGAGGTGATGGCAAGTTCTGGCATAGCAAATTAGATGCAGCAGCATCTTTATCCACTCATCAAATGAGAGCAGGACCCCTCAGCCAGATGAGAACACTCCTGAGATGAGCTGGCAACACTTGCATTGTCCAGTTTCCTAACTGACCATATCTTCTGTTCATCTCTTTATTTCAGCTGGCTCACTCGACTGGTTTGTATCTTCTGCAGAAGTCTAAGCACAAGTCAGATCTCCCAAGGCTTTCGTTGGTTGATATAAGATCATTAAAATATATATATAAGTTAGTCATTGTAAGTAGTTCCGAATTAGATTTTTCTGAGATGGAAACCAGAAAATTACTTACAGCTTAAATTTCTATATCCTGTTTCCTGCTGTCACATTTAGAGTGCCTCCATTTTTCATAATTTCTAAGTGCATGTTATGACTGAAGGAAGAATATTTCAAGTCTAATCTAACACTTTCTGGTTAATTTCTCCCCAATTTTCTGCACATGTCCTCAGAAAAACTGTAAATGAAATTGGTAGTTAACAGAGATAAGTTCTGCTCGCTTTCAAATTCAGTCACTAAATTGAGAACTGTTTAAAAATTATCTGAGAGGAAATTTAGAAAATAAATTTGTTTGATTTGTATTTTTACATCTATACTTATATATGGAATTATGTTTAAAAGCAGAGATACTGAAATGCATTAACTTTGTCAGAAATTGGAACTTATTTTCACTTGAAAATATCCATTGAGCTAAAAAATGAATTAGTTGGAAAATTCAAATTAAAATGTAAAAGGTGTTAGCAAGCTCCATGGCAGTTCATTCTTCCTCAATATAACTTGTCAGGTGTAGATAAAAAGTGGTTTTAACCAATTTTCTGTAAGAGGAAGAAAAGTAAATTTAAAACCTCATGTGACTAGAATTTGTTTAGTGTTCAAATAATGAATATCATTCTGCTGTCAGTCCTGCTCAGTCCTAGCTAATCTCCTTAGTTTTTATTAATTCCTCTACGACGCTGAATTGTCAAAATCTCTCAGTAGTATCCTAAATGACTGCCACTAGTGCATTCAATAAAATAGCGGTTCACTTATAATGCACAAAATCTTATTGTTAATAATGTTGATAGCACACAAAATCACTGATAAAAAATACCATGTAGGTTTATATAAGCTATGTAGAATTCATTGAATTTACCAGGCAAAACTTAGGTAAGGATTTTTCCCTAGTCTCCCAAGAAACAGTGGAGATGAAAACTACAACTTTAAGAAGGTAAACTGCTCTGTATTGATGCAGATATAAAGAAAAGTGGAAAAAAAAAAAGTAGTGATGAAATGAGTAGACCATGTATTTGAAGTAAAACATACTTTGTGTTTGGAATCAAAGTAGAATTCAACATGCCTTGTAATTCCCTTCTTTCTCTGTATCTCTCATGGCATGAACACTCACAGTTAGAAAAGGCAGTACCAGAAGGGGTAAAATCTTTGGAGCTGGTTCATTTGTATCAGTATCTCTCAGCTACAGAGTGTCTTTCCAGTCCTACCCTCTTGGTTTCCCTTTTCCCTTCTTCTCTTGCACACACAATTTTGTGCCCAGTGCTACTGAAAGCTGAAAGGTCTGCATCTGCTCCCTGATAAAAACCTGTTTGTCATTAGATTATGGCTTTAAACAAAAGAGGCAAAAAGACACTCTAAAGAGGGAGTGAGTGATAACTGGGAATACCCACATTTTCTTCTTCCTTCCTGTCCCTAATGTCACCAGAAAATAATAGCTTCCCTGAAGTGTATTTACAAGCCTGGAAAGGAAGAGTAGTGAAGTTCAAGGAGACGTCTGGAGCCAAGTCAAATAACAACCACTAAGAGGAGTAAAACATGTTTTTCCATGCACTGAACAAAAGCACAGCTAGTACTTAAAACGCAGTAATAAAAACTCGTCTTAGATGCTCATGAAGGGAAGAAGCTGATTTTGCACCCAGCTTACTCATTTGGATCAAAGGATCCTCCTGCTTCCAGCTCAGACCTTTCCTCAGCCCTTCCTTGGAAGTCTGCTAGCACAGACCAATAGATACCTTCACATTCCTCAAGAAGATGGGTTCCAGATCTAGCTAACCTAGCTCAGTTTGTGATGTCCTTGTGTGTCCCATTCCCTTCCTTCTTGGTCTTCTTCAATTAAGATTAAGAATTCTAAGCAAACACGTGGATGTAGATCATGAACTGTTTCCCACAGCTCCCAATCCTATCCATTCTGTCATTTTTCATCTGTAAATCTCATTTTAAATCTGTTAATAAATAAAAGAAGGGTACTTCTGCTACAAGAGGAGTACAGCCAGAGGAAAGGGAATGCACACAGACTGCACAGAGGAGCACCCAGCAGCATGATCTGCCATCAGGTGAGGCGTGTTTTGCTTTTGCACCCTACACTTGCAGATATCTTCCACAGCTGTCCTCTACTCATCCTTTAGGTTAAAAGTTTAGCACCTCATTTTCACTGATCCCCTCATCATGCATTACTCATAGTAGTTTTAATCTGTGGGTATTGTTCAGACTAGGTTTATTTTTCTCTTCCAGTATTTCACTATTTGTGTATGTGTCATCTAATGTAAGGGTTGTGGTGGTAATTGCTACCCTTCTGTGGAAATGCTCAGTAATCACTGCGTAAACCTTGTGTAACATCCAGGAAGAAGCTTAGATTTGGCTCCAAGCAGCCTTAATTTACATATCCAAGTGTATTTTTGTAAAGCTAAACTAAATGTGTGTTTATCAGAGAAGTCATACACTCAAAACTACCATGGCCTCTTTTCCTCTTTTTCTTTTTTTTAAAGGTTGTCGATATATGGGAGCTGGAATTTACTACCAGGACGTCAGCTATTGTCAAGCAGAAGCCCTTCTGCCCAGACAAGACACAGTAATCCCATTCCCAAACCTAAAATCAGCCTTGGGCAAGATACTGTCCATGTTGTATAACCAGTTATATCCACCAAAGATATATATATAGATATATATATATCCAAAAAGAAAACAAAATGTACAAACAAAACCCAAACCCAACACAAAAAGAAATCCAGAAGAGAAAAGCATCCAACAATTATTTCCCCTAGGGTGACTCAGGTCTTGTGCCCATCTATCATCTCAGCAGGTGTTTCGGTAATTACAGCTATAATACACAGCAAAAAAGAGGCCAAACAGCAAGGCAGAAAAAAATTGCTGATGGCATACAATTGTAAATTATTTAATTCAATTAATCACTTAAAAATTATGATGATCTAAGTCATCTGAACAGAGCAAGCAGTATTAAGGATCAAAATCTGCATCACAATTAGACAGTACCTCGTCATGCCAAATATATCCAGAAGAACTATTTACAAAGAGGATTTAATCAATAGTTGACAATAATAATGCCCACTAGATTGAATAATGTCAATAGCAATATATGCAAATACATGTATTTTTTTTTTTGGAGAAATAATCTTCTGAAAAAGAAATTAGTAAGAAAATGACAGTAAACGAGCTATAGTTCCCTCCAGGCAAAAAAAAAAAAAAAAGGTTTTAAGAGCAGCACAAAAGTGGAATCTTAATTAAAAGATTCAAAGGCAAATATTAGCCAAATAATAAGTATATATATATCAATAAATAAATACATAGAGAATGTGACATGTGACAGCATCACAAGTAAGAAAAAAGCCCATGAAGGGCAGCAGTGAGAACAGGAGAATTGAAGGAAAAAGTGCACTATGCTCTATAAAATTGAGATGAAAGAAGACAATTTAAAGATACCTTGCTTTTCACTATTCTCTTAAATTAACACAGGCTGAAGAAATACTTTCTGAAGTAACTGTGTAACATAACTTGAAAAAAAACTATAAAGCTTTCACAGAGGAAAAATATTGAAGAACACATTTCAGAAAGGTGTTGGTACTGAAATGCTTAATAACAAATCTACTCACTGCAGATTTGTATTTCTGGAGGTAAATAAAAAATGTAGGTACATAAAATGGGACTAAAGCAAAACTGAAAGCAACTAGCCTCCAGAATTGTGCCTTCTCTGCTTTCTACTCAGTTGACACCTAATCTCTAAGGCATCTAAACACTACGGGCACTTCAGTCTCTGATCTCCAATCCAGGAAGAGTAACTGCATGTCCAGAAGTGTCCCAGGTCTGTAGAGCAGCTTTTCCCACACCAGCTCTCTTGTTAGTACATCATTCATGCCACAGCTTGAGCGAGATTCAGGAAGTGGGAGTTCTACATCACTCCAGTTTGCTAAGCAATAGCGTGATTACTGTCTCAGAGTATGCTAAAACAACCACAACTCTGGGAATGCAACTGCTGCTCTCTGCCTGGCTTGAGGATTTTTATATTGAATTTTGTCTTAAGCAGGGCTCAGAGAAAATACAGAAACTGATCTGGAAGCAAGGACAGAAAAACCGTGCATTCCCAGCTGAACTCCAAGCATGGAATTTATCTCCTAATGCAGGTGTCTGGGTTCCTCTGTAGTCAAGAAGGGGCTAAGCAGCACAGCCAGAGGGTTCCAGACAGAAACTCACTCATCCTACAGCAGACACGTTGGTCAAATGAATCACTCCTGACCAGCTCACTCCATCACTGACTGTGGCAGAGTTTCAACACCAGCCTAGAATTAACACCCACTTGCTGGCACCTAAAGTCCTACCTTTACTAAGTAATCTACTGTAGATTTATTGCCCCTTGATTCACTCGCTCACATCTAGAAAAGGCCACCTTCCTTGTTGTACACTGGTAGAGATGCAACTGGAGGGAAGTTTCTTATCCAAGACTTTTGTGGCAACAAGTGCACATCAATATCAGACAAGAAATAAAGTTATGATCCCTTTCAATGAGCAATGCAGCAGCACCAAATGTCTTCCCTATTCTGAAAAATGTATCCCCACTTCTTTATTAAGAAAGTATACTTCAGTTGTTTAAGTCATTTCAGGGATGAAGACAAAACTGAAACCCTAGGTATCCTGTTCTTCAATTCACTGACAGAATGGTTGAGAAGTGCACTGTACTTGTCCAGCATGAACAGACCTAGAGGTTATTTGGTTAAAAGTGGCAGCTGCACCTGAATCAGATCTCACTTTGATCTGAAAAATAAAATCCTGAAGGAAGGTTAACTAAGAATTACAGACAGTTAACTAAGGTTAACAGACAGTAGCACTGAGCAAAAACAGTTCTGAGAGAAGCTGTTTCACAAACTTCTACATAGTCCTCCCACAAGAAAAGTGTAAAGTGGCTCCATGATTATTTCTAAGGTAAGGAAGATGACAACACAGAGGTTTAGTTGACCCCATGTCTGTACAGGACTTTCACAGTTCAGAGAGAAATGCTGATGTTTTGGAGGAGCTGTACAAGTTATTTTGAATGAAGATGATAGAGCTGAGGATAGATAGGGCTTTTATCTACTTATCTATTTTTATGTCTTTATATAGTAGGTATTATATCAATACTTACTTTTTTCTCTATAAAATAAAAACCACTCTTCTGTCCTGGATAGAGAACTTTCAACAATAAATGCTGTCAGAAGTTTCAGAATGAGCCGGTCATGTAGGTATTATTAGTTAATAGAAACATTTTGCTGGATGCATTATGGGAGAAACATATGATCTGGAAAACTGGAAGAGTAATCCAGATTGGTAGACATGAATGATCTGTCATCAACCAGCTGTAAAAAGAGACTGCAGGAAAGGTGAGGGGAAGGAGATAATTGCTTGAAGGATGAGAAGCCAGAGAGTTCAGTGCAACCACAAGCTGGCATTTAAAAACTGCTGACTGAGAAGACAATGCCTTAGAGAAAGAATTGCCAGACCATTAGCAAAAGTCCACAGCCTTTTATAGAACAGTTTGACAAGATGCAGGGAGGAAAGGAAGCAGACAGGAACTGACACAGAATTTATGGTGTAAGGCTGCAAGAGTTAAGAAATGCCAAGGAACAATCTATCTGAGGTGAGCTGGCAAGAGTGCATGATACCCACCTAGTGAGCTTCAGCATACTCCAATCCTAACATAAGCTAATTTAGTCTACAAATAGTTACGACTTCTGGAGATTCCCAGAACCTTTACCTGTTAACATGGGCAAAGGTAAATGCACACTCTACCAGGCAATCGACATTCTAAAGAAAGTGAGAGCCCAATGAAGAATTGTCATGGCACAGATGGCAAGCTATTTTGCAACTCAGATGTGAAGTTCCTGTTCCACCCTTTTCTA
Organism: Leptocoma aspasia; assembly: GCA_013399835.1. NCBI lineage: Eukaryota > Metazoa > Chordata > Aves > Passeriformes > Nectariniidae > Leptocoma > Leptocoma aspasia. Next base: position 1,083,593 of record VXAX01000193.1, read on the forward strand.
TTAATGGACAAAGTCATCAACATTCTTACAGACAATAGTTACCTTTTCAATTGTGTGCATTACCCTTAAATCGTAGTGAAAGAGAAAAATAGGACAGACAGCAAATGAAAAGGCTTTTTTGGCTTTTCTCAAAGCAACTTTGTTATAGAAATGCAGTGATCCATACCTGCAAACCAGAAAATTTTAGATTTAAAAAAAAAATCTAGATCTTTGTCCTGATACTACAAACAGAATACATGTATAGAACATTTGCTGTGCAGCAAAGGAGAGTGATTTGAAGCAGGGGCTACCGAGACTTAAAGGGATGTCATTAAGGGCCATCACCAAAACAGAAGAGTAGAGTGTATTGTTTAGTGTGACAAATCAGATTCCAGTCCTGTCACCTATAAACAATGTTTTTTATAACTTTCTAGCACATGTTTTCTGTGATTTGTGCCATTCTATATGCAGAACATTAATGTACATACAGTACGTTCCTTCCTCCTCAGTGGAGATGTTCAGTCTCTATCCTGGACCAGAGGTAGCAAATTCCTTCTGCAGTCAGAGAGAAAAACATAGAGAAACAAAAGTCCTACAGGAGAAATAAGGAGTTATCTGCTAGAATACAAACAAACAAGCAAACCCAACCCTACAAACAATTGGCATTAGCCACAGAATGCACTACTTGAAATTTTTAAAATCAGTTACTGGACTGCAATTCTGAAACACAGACTAAGTAAAACATATTCATATTATCAAAATATAACACAGGTTTTTATGTAATGTTATTCCCTTTTAGTATGCACTTATTATCTAAGAATATGTGACACTACACAGTTTTGCATAAGCATGTGATGAAGAATCCTCCCACATACCCATTTACTAGAGCAGAATGAACTTGTGGAGGAATGTTAACTTTCATTTTTATAGGAATAAAATCACAGTCTAAATCTATCTTTTCCAAGTATTAATAAACTTTATCACTACACAGAAGTGCAGTATAAAAATGATGAACCAGTATCTTTTTAATTTGAAACATTTAATTGTGAACCATAATTACTGATCAGACAATGCAATGTCACGTCCAGTGGCCCTCACAGACTTAGCTGGATAATAGATGTTCATATTTTCATGTTGGGCTAAAATAAATAAAAAAAAATCCCATGACAACACAATAGAAGCTGATCCTAGCTTACAGTCTTAAGCTATTAATTTCTTGGAAATGCCAAGGAAGCCTGCCTAGCACATCAAAATAGCTTGCAAAGCACTACCATGTGCTCCCAAAGTTAATAAATTCAAGTTTGGCCACTTATTTTCAAATTCTGTATGGTACTAGAAGGAACTTATTTTTCCTCATTTAGCCAATCTCTTTTTAGAATGTTCAAAGAAACAGACACAGCACTGATGAAATTAATTTATAAATAAGTGAAGACATGAACTGTAAGGATTTTTTTTTTTTTTAAGGATGGAAAGACATATAGCAAATGCTCCTGTAACTTCATTGACATCTTAAGAATTAAGATATTCCTGTCTGATCAAGTAATAAGAGTTCTACAATCTTTGTTTGCTGTGTTTAAAGCCAGCTATATCTGAGAAAACTTAATGGCTGGACAGCTTTATCCCATACTACACAATTTCTAAAGTAAACAGCTTTATTTCATGCCAGGAATGAGCACATTAAGAAGAGAAGTCACAAAGGTTTATGAATAAAATCAACCATGAGTGAAGAGATGTAAAGACAATTATCTTTCTGCTTTGCAGCTTAACCTTTAAAGCAACCATTGAGAAAAAAACAGACCACTTTTGGGAAACAAGAAATTACCTTCATATATAATGATATTATCGAGCTGAGCACGGAAGCCTGCATCAAAGTGAAAAATAGGGGCTTGTGGTGCAAAGCAACAATTTCCAGCAATTACAGAGATGCAGGTTCCACATCCAGCTTCAGAAATGCTGTCAGTAGCCAAGTGAGTACCTTGCTAGAGCTCCAGGAAGACAGCCTTAGACACAGTTGCATGAATACAGTCCCCAGAAAGCTGCTCTAAAGGACTGAACAGGACATCAGACTCCTGGAGCACGGGGCCACTGAGCAGCTGTATTGCAGAGGGTGGCCAGGTCTAGGACTGTCACTAAGGGCTGTTAAGTCATTTCTGCTGAGCAGCTAATATCCACTGGGTTGGGCATTGGGAAGGCAGCAAAGGTTGGCTGCAGGCAACTTAAAAATCCCCATGATCCCACCCAAAATGAGCTGAAGAAGCAGGGATTAGTTTGGGTGCAGAGGGTACTAAAGAGGGCTGACAGGCTGCAAGCTGCCCCCTGTACTCTAGCCATAGCCCCCTGCAGGACCTGGGCATCACACAGGAGTGGTGGGAGGGCTGTGCAGCTGATCCTCGAGGGACAACCAGCCAGGAGCCAGGAGGATAACAGCACAGGCAGGGTCCACCCTCACTCTGGCACAGATCCACAGTGGGCAAGCAGAGCAAGGTGGGTGAGAACTGCACGATTCACCAGCAGACCAGCAGTCACCAGACAAAGGCAAGGCAGCAAATCAGGTCTGGTGTCAAGCTGGGAAATCCAAGCGACAAGTCAGGAATAGCAGAAGACAGAATTCTGCACAAACACACACAGCACAGCTCAGGCACAGAGCAATACTGGTCAGGGCCACAAAGGCCCCTCAGAGCCACATGCCAGGTGTACAGGGAAGAAGACAAATGTAACCTGAAACTCTCAGAAGTCCACACAAAAATAATGTTTCTGGACTGTGGCCCAATCCTTTTTTGCTTGGCTGTAAGAGAGTGACCCCCATACTTGGAGACAATCTCCCTTCAGCTTCTTAACTCTTGTAATTTAGAGGTTCTGCTATTTATCTTGTACAACTACTGTTCCACCTGTGCATGTGGCACAGATACACAGTCTGGATTGAGCTCTTGGAGAGCCGAGGAAAATCAACAAATCTGAGTTGGTTCTCAAAATGAGCCAAAGACATGTTTAGACTACAAACTATACAGTGCTAAGATAGTATCTTAATTGAGATACATGCCTTTGCTACGGAAAAATGCATAGTGTATTTACAGGAATAAAAACAAAAATGCAAAGCAGCATTACAATGACAGTCATAGGTCAAAAATAAATGAAAAACAAACAAATAAATTGCATTGTTCAGCAAAACAGCCGCTCTGCACATTGAAAAGATTTCAAAAGGGTTGGCATGTCCTGCCACCATTAAGCCACTGATAAATAACCACTCAAAAAATACAAGAGTCCTAGATTTTATGACAGAGTTCACAGATGACTTGCACAAAATAAATACTTCTATTCACTCTTCCCTCTGTCCTTCTTCCCTCTGACCCAGAAAGTTATAAAGATATGTATGTCTGTTCAAAGGCAGAACAAGCCTCTGTGGTTTCTGAATACTCAAGCAGTAAATAATCACATCATACTTAAGAGCACAGAATGGTGAGCTACTGTTATGACAATGGTGGATACCTCTGAAATAAGTGAAATTTGTACTGTAAGAACAGGTTTTAAGCTGTTCTTAAGAAGCCAATCTTCTACCCAATCGAAACCTTACTTAAATGTTTTATGTGTACCCCATCGAAAGTCCACTTCAATCTTTTAAAAATGTATTATCATAGTATTTAAATGTTATAAATCCTAATGCTCTCATGCACACAAATATTCACTTTTTTTCAAGAGGTTTAACATTAAAAAATAAATTTTGTGATACTTTATATGATTGATTGACAGTTAATTATGAGAGGAATTCAGTTGAATTTCTAAAAGATTAAAGTCTGTAAAAAAGTATTCCAAGAGATGATGAGGAGTCATACAAAATAACAAAGATAGTTGTCATTTCCTGACAATTCAGTGTTTTACAGGAGAGACAAGCCTCCCATATGCCAGTTTTTCCCTTCTTTGTTTTAATTTTCCTCATGGAGTTCTGCTATTTGAAACACACAAAAGCATACCAGATTTTTAAATGATAATTGAAGATGCATCAGGCTAGTTCCTACTGCAACAATGTCAGTCACTAAAAGCACGGAAGATATTTCAGAATGAATCCCAAATCATTCAGGGTTGATCAAACCTGATTAATGTGATAAGCTGAACTTTAAGAAAGTTAATGCAGGCATGTTGAGCCACAGTTCTCTGCTGAACCCGAAACTAAGATACCAGGTCCCATGGCAAAGGTGGAATGGGGAATGTTTTCAAGTGAACAGCATGCTCTACTGGCCAGCTCAGCCAAGCAAAGCCACAGCCCTGATTGCTCTTTTCCCTGTACCCTAACTATTGGAAAGGCTGTAATTAAGCCTAAACTCTGAAAGAGTGAAATGAAGTCACCCCCCTCCTCCTTTCCCTGTGGGTGTCCACAAGGAAGAGCTCTGTTTCAGTGTCACATACCATGACCAAAAATGTGGGTTAAAAAAAAAGCTGTTCTCTACAGCCAAGTCAACTCAGACATGGCAGAACTAGGGAGTTGGTTTGTATCTTCATACATAATCAAGCTGTAGAACAAAGGTGTTACCAAAATCAAATTCTTTGTGCAACAATAACTGCAGAAGTCTTTGCCAAGATTAAAAGTATTGCAGATAACATGCAGATTTGCATTAAAATGTCTGGGAAATATAATTCCATTATTAGCCTATAACACAAGGAAGGCTAAAAGGGGACTAACGTGACCTTTTCATTGCCTCCAGCTTGAGAGATCTGAAAAGAAGTTCTCAGGTAAGAGGTTTGTGGGAACCAAAGTAAATCTGTCAAGGTCACAGGTATAAACATTTTATAAGCCTCTGCACTTTACTTGGGAGCTTCACTCTCCTGCCCTTTCTCAGATCTCAACTCCTCTGTAGATTCAGGCTATCTGTTCTAGGATATATGGGCCACCCCAGCAGAAGTCTCTCTGTTATGTAACCTGACATTGCCTTCAGCAGCCAGAGTGTCATACGAGAGGCAGATGGACGAACTGGCTGATTTTTGCACAGTGTTGCCTGAAGAATACAAAGCAGCAAATACAACCTACAGCTCCCAGTTTGTATTCACAGTATCTACAGCCTGATTTTTCACCAGAAAAATTAGATCAGCTTCCATAGAACCACAGAAAAAGAACTTCAGTAAATAGTCCATTCCTCTGCAGTTACAAAAAAAGAAAAAAAAAAAAAACAAAACAAAACAAAACAAAAAAGCCAAAACAAACCAGCAAAAAGAAAGCCAGGAGAGAATTTAACCAGCCTGTTTTCAAAGATGCACAGTGAAAGGTAGTTCCAGAGCCCCACGAGACAATCTTTTCCATGTCTTCAGTGCCCTTATCATTAAAAAAAATTACTAACATTTAATCTGAATTTTCCTTGCTGAAATTTAGGCCCATTTGTACCTTTTCCAGACACAATAAACAGTTTATTCCCTTATTCATTATGAATAAAAAAAAAAAAGTTATACCATGAGTTCACTACTCAAGACAGGAAATAACTGACATATGGCACCAGACAGGAGAAATTTTTAATAAAATATAAAGAAAAAAATGTTATCCGTGATAATTGCCCAAATTTAGAAGAGGCTATATTAGCAGCATAGAAATTCAGCATTAAAGAGAGATGAAATAGCTCAGCTAAATTAAATATTCTCCAGCTGTTTAGTTTGGATAAATTTCATGAAAAATACTAAAAAACCTGGCTGGACTACAAGAAGTAAATTACTACCTCTAGGAGCTCATAGAAAAACAAAATATCTAGGAATAAAACCCATAGCACATATCTTTACAAAGGGTATAAGGAAAGATTTGGGGAACTTTTGATTAAGATAAATTCCTAGAAAAGTGTTAGAATAAAAAATACTATAAGTACAAAGATAGAACAAAAAATAAATCATAGCTAGGACAGGTTCCTTCTATGAATAAGTCACATGAAATCAAAGTAATGTGCATCTTTAGCAGAATTTTATGCCCTCTGAATAGTGGAAAGGCAATGGAGTTTATAAATTATAAAGATTTTGGCAGGATCTCATGTTGAATTTTCACAAGAATATGAGGCAACAAAGATCAAAAATCTCAAAGAGTGTGAAACTGATAGTCACAGTAGTGCTACATGGTTAACAAGACTCCACATTACTCTGCTCAGTATTGTTGGGGATTTTCATTAATCATCTAAATAACGCAAGAGAAAGTCTATTGTTACTAAATTCAAAGAGTCAGCAAGCTGGGTAGTAGGAATGAATGGATTCGGAAGGATCTTAAGATATGTCTATTCAGTAGTGATTAATAACCAGTGGTACAGTGCAATTCCTGGGATGGCAAACCTCAGTGTAAGCATCCTTACTGTGCAAATCTTAGAAGTGTTTAGAGTGTTACAAGAGTGTTAAGTGAAAACCGAAGTATTTAAAGTCATGTTTGTTTCTGCTTCATACAAACTGCACTGGCAGGAGGAAAGTACAACACAAAACTACAAGATTTATGTTGCATTTCAGGCTGTTTCTACATTTACTGGGTAAAGCTCTCATGCTCTGATGTAATATATTGGTCTAATCAACAAAAATGAGGATAAAACAGAAATACAAGGTCACAGCAAGCACTTAGAAATGGATTTAAGTCAGGCTTAAGGATACAACTCATTCTCATTCACCTTTAGAAGTCTACTGAACATGAAATTACATCTGATATAGCTGCCTAGGGCACCTTTGTAGCCAATAAGCAGACACAGGCACATCAAAGTAGAGTTTATCTCATCCTAGGATACACAGCTGACCATGAGTCATTCCCTAGCGCTGGACTCCTCTCTCCATGAATCACAAGTGAGACTGCACAACTAGCTCTACCCAGGCACCTGAAGTTAGAGAAGTATTGTCTTGTCCTCAGTATTTAGGCAGAAGCTCTGAATCATCCGTGTTGCCAGAAGAACATCAGAGTGGTGACACAGCTCTGTTTGTTTGTTTTATCTAGGTTGCTGCAAAACAAATGAAGACCTCAGGCTGCTGTTGTCCATCTAGATTTCTGCTGCCAGTTAGGTGGAAGCTGGTACAAGAAGGTCATGCAGAGTCATAAATGTGCCTTAATAACTGAGCTCATTTTTTTCCCCAAAGTACACAGCTTACATCCTGGACTTCTAATCTTTCTGTTGTTTCTGCAATTACAGATAACAATTTCTGTGCTACTTTTGGATGAAATTCCCTGTTTGATCCCCTTCTGCCACAGTTCACTTGTCTATCAGATGTTTGGAAGAGGGCAACATTTTCATGGCTCTTTGTAACATGGTTAGGACTGCTCAAACTCCTACCAAAATTAGTCTTGCCTTTGATTTCAGTAGCACTGAAATTTCACTCACTTGGGTTTTGGGCACGGATGAACATCAGGTGTGATGTTCAGCATTGTACAGATACAGAGAGCTCAAAAAAGGAGTCTTCCTCCCAGGTTCCACTCCAGCATACATTTTCAGTAGAGACAAACTGCTGGATGATTGTCACCAATTTATAAAAAATTATATTTAACCGTTAAAATGGGTAATAAAATCATTCAACAGCATCTTAGGGTGATCAGAATAAAATAGCTGCCACCTGTTCTTCAGAAAGGTATCTTCTCATGTTATGCCCATTTGCTACTGACATCCACTTTCAAGTGCAGCTTTCAAATACTGCTCAACACTGTGTACCCAGAGGCAAACTGAGTTAGTTCTTCCAAGTGGGAGGTTTGGGGACTATCAGTAGTGGCTTTTCACCAATGCCCCTGATTTGTAGGTGAGACAAGACAACATTCTGTATTTCAAGGGTAGTTTTATACATATCCCTTTAATTCCATACAACAGCTACTTCCAATTCTCACTGACTTGAAGACCTCAAAAATCCACAACAGTGATTTTAGAGAAAAACATACCACATCATCTTTTCTCCCATTTCATTAATGTGCTGAAGAACTGACGACAACTGTGGCTGTAAATGTAACACATAAAACATTAGACTTTAATATAAAGGATTATTGAAACCTGTGTGAAATACAGGTTTACAAGCAAAGCTTCACAAATTTTTGCCTGATTTTAAAGGCAAACCGAGTGACTTCATAAAGGATTATGAACTTAACTTTACAGACCATAAATACAAGATCTTAGTAAGTTATTATGACAGCAAGTAGAGTACAGAACAGTAGCTCTTGAAATACCCAGGAGTGGGTTTCTGAGAATGAGAAGGTGGGGCTGTGCAATACTGGGGCCATAGCTCCAGCTCTGGCTACTGTATATATCTTCTTTGGCAGTAGAGGTTTTGACCCTCATGGGAGATTTTACTTTTAGATGACTTCTCTTTGATTTTTTTCCTGCACTTTTCTAACAATATACACTATTTATGAAAATTTCAACCTTAGATTTATTTTTTTCCTCACAGTGGCCCATTCTTCTCAGAGGCATGAATTTCCAAAAATCAGATAAACCCCCAATATCAATACTTGCTGCACTTAGGGAAAGAAAAATCTAGTCATGTCATCAGATACTGCTAAACGTGCTATGTCAGCAGAATACATGAAAAAGGCATGACTTTGAGCTCCTGCAGAAAATGGTCACAAAGGAAAAATAAATGGTTTCTTCTCCTCTTTTCTGAGGATAAGTAGAGACCATGATTACAGCTTATGATCCCTGGAAAGCGTGGATACTGGGCTGCTAATTTCCCAAGGCATTATCACTCATGTCCTTAACACAGTGACAGAAATAAAGAGCTCTGCTGTGGGTTAAATATTTGGAGTTTAGTGTCAAACTAAAAAACCAAAAAACCCCTGAAGCACAACATAGATCCACATGAAGAATTGGTTTATTTTTAAATTCTCACCAATATTTTATTCCTTTCTTGCTTTGGAGTAATTATCACACCTAGTTTTCAAAGACTACACTAGAGGAACTTGAAGTAATCCTGAAATTGCTCCACACACAAAATTCAGTCTTCTCAAAGAATGTCTATGAAAGATTCCAAGACTCCCAGGAAAATGGAGGTCACATAACAGTTTTCCAGATACTAGTCAGACAGAAGAGAGAAGAAAAATTTGGCCTATGTATGCAGTCAAAAACTGCTTACTATCAATTGTCCCCTCTTTCAAAGCACAAAATGGAAATTGAAAAATAGGTTGCTGTACTTAATGATACTCCATATATGATATGATATGATGCTCCATGAAAGCCCAATTCTTTTTCAATTAGTATTCCATACCTGCTCTAATACAAAATAGCCACCTGAAGTAACTAGACCTTTTGAAATCTACCATGGAGGTTATTGCTTTCCTAAAGGTGCTTTACCTTAAGAATGAGTAGGTAAAACAGTAGAAGCAAGTAAATGCAAATAAATACTGGAAGGATTATACCATACCAGTACCACCTAATCAACAAACACACTTTCAATTATAATTAAATAGCATTAATTTGGATCCACTTTTGCACATATCCAGGCATAAGTATTTTTTCTCTTTTCAGTATACCTCATAGTGTTAGCAGAACTCACAGTAACTAAACTTATCCATAAAGTTACCCATAATGGTAATAAACCATTAGTGATTAAGAAATAGGATTAAATAGTATTATTTGCCTGTGAAGCTGAGATCCCTTACAGCAATCCTTCCAATTTTCACATTTAGTAATTTCCTTCATCATGAAATGAAGAGTTTTGAGAATACCAGAAGGGAGAAAATCAGTTATTTTCACACAGAGATTCCATCTCTGATACTGTTCCAATTTACCTTTGTAACACAGACAATTTGTACCACCACAGTAAAGTAACTTCATGGTGGGAAGGGGAGAGAAGCATTCTTCCATAACTTTAAAGGTTCAGATGGATCTTTAAAAACTGTATTACTTCACAGAATTCCTAAACTAGCAAACATTTTCTACTTTCCTCAGTGCTTAGTGAAACAGTGTAGTACAAAGTAAACCTAAATTAATTAAGTCTTTTGGTAAAAATGCCTGAGGGCAATTTTTATGAAAGAAAAACAACAAGTTCAACAATAATGAGATGCTACAACTTAAGTGCAATCACAGCTTCAATATCCCTGACAGATACCTAGCATCAAATTTGTTTAAATCTTAAATGCTTAGAAACTTGTAAGAAAGTATCTCATCCTTTTTCTCAAAAACAAAATGAGGGTAGCTCATCAGTTTATTTAAACTTCAAGCAATTTTTATACTAGGTACTGGGAAAATAAACTCCATCTAGAAATATTGCAGCAATACAGATCTGGATGCAGCCACAGCTCTGAATAGATTAGCTTAAACATGACAATGTCACAGAGCCAGGTTCAATAACCTCCTTCAAGAACTGAGCCGTGATTAGATTATGGTTGGGCTTTAGTCTAAAGCCTGCAAGAAGGAGCCTTTGACTCAATAGTCAAAATTAAGTAGAATCTGTATTCCTAACTCACTGGTTATCTTCATCTTCCAGAGAAAAATAAGTAAAAACAAAAGCAAACAAATAGACAAACAAAAGTTCTATTATATTCTTTAGGGAAAAAAAAAACCTGTAGGGAACAAACAAAGAAAAAAAATATTATTAGGATAAAAGTGACAACATGAAGTTTGAATCTTTTAAGTTGAATTGCTAACAAATGCATATAATATAGTGACTATGGTTGTTCTGGTCAGTTAAAAAATGCAAATCTCTTTCAACAGCAGTTGGACACATTGTGTGAAGTGCTCAGTTTCAGGAACATTTCTCTGAATACATTTTGCAGAGGAAAGGGAAAGTAGAAATTTCCAGACATTGCCAACAAAATTACTGACATTTCCTTTCCTTCCTTTAAGCTTTCACTGCCTTGGGTTTTTAGCTTCACATCTCTTACTGGTGGTGCTTTGATGCACTGCTGGTGAAATAATTCAAACTTAAGCTTGAAGAAAACTCAAAGCCTATTTCAGGAGTACATGAATAAATATGCTGATTAAAGAAAGATAAATTCTACCATTTCCTTCAGTATTATGGATTTCTGCAACAATAAGAAAAAAATAAAAAAGAAAAGGAGCAATCAGGGACTGATTTTAAAATACAGCACTCTCTGACATATGACTAAGCATCTCTTCTGCAGCTCAAACCTCGGGTACAGGAAGAAACTCATGGAAAAATTGCCTGTGGTCTTTCAAGCTCATTGTTGCCAGCAGCACTTTTTCCTGCTCTTATCAAAACTAACTGTTAAATTAGTGTCCTGGTTCTGACCAGAACACATTTAATTCTTGCAGTAGGCAGGAGGGGCCATGGCCAGGACCCTCAGATTGTTTTATACTACATCACATCATTGCTGAAGGCCTGGGGAAGAGAGTCTGCTCTGGGGAGAAGGGGTTCCTTCTGGTCAAGTAAGCATGATAGAGGGAGAAGTGGGGTAAACCCAACCCTGAGCATTTTGAATGTGAATCACTCACCTCTCTCTTGTACACTTTTGTTACTCATATTTCTGCTGTTAGTGTTTGTTCTCTCATCTGATCGCTGTTTCCAGTAAATTGTTCTTATGTCAACCCAGGATCTTTGCCTTTTGTGCCACCAATTCTCCTCTCCATCCCACCACAGGGAGTGAGTGATGGTGATTTAGAGAGTCTTAGTGGGAGCAATAAAATGGGGGATGGCATTCCTAAACCACAGCAGTTAGTCACATAAGCAATGCAATCAACATGACCTGTGTGAAGTGACATTTGCTGCAAGACAGAGCCTGCCTGCTCTGAACATCCCTTCAGCTTTGGGGGCAGAATGCTTGTGCTGCAAACTGTTCATGTTCCCACTTCCCTTCTAAAATCCAGCATGGTGAGAAACACAGTCAAGCTCTGGGAGGTGAAATGAGTCATACAGTGCCTGCTGCTTTCTGCCTTTGTTACAGTGAGATAAAGGTCAGCAATATTAAGGTTTAACTTACACCATAAACAGGCTCAACATGTTCTATTGTCACCCATTTATTTTTTCTTTTCTTGTTTGTAATACCATCCTTCTTGTTAGAGCAGAAATTCTTATATCAGTCCTGATATGAAAACAAACAGGAAACCAACTCCCAGAAAAGTCTGAAAGACTGAAAAAGCTCACAGATAATTTTTTAATGTCGTCTTACCGCGAACAAATTTGGCCCCTGATCTCAGGAAAGTATTAGGCAAAAAAGACCAAACACAGCATAAAATATTGTCAAAAATATTGTCCAAAAAGTTGATTATCAAATATATTGAACGATTAATTAAGTGAAATGCTAATATTTTCAAAGCTTTTTTATGTGACAAATTTATACTTTTAATAATGTCAGTACACCCCACCTCCACAAAAGGACCAGTGAAATGGTATTTAATGTACATCTGTGTACAGTTAACAGCTTAAATGAGAAAATGCTTGTTCATGTCTACCTCAGAAAATGGAATGAAGGAACTTCCCCTGGGCATGATCAGTGATGCCTTACTGATGGGCAAGGGGTTCCAGGTCACTAATAAATGCTATGTCTGTCTGTGTGAGTATTTGCTTCCACAAGATGAGACTGAGGCACCTTCTTTAGTGCTCTAAAAACTCTCAGAAAGTAAGTCTTCAAACAAGTGTTGCTCATCCAACAAAAGAATATAAACTAACAATTCCTGTACATGCTTGGAGAGAAGTTCAAAGGTGAAGAACTTGACTAGAGTCTTGAGGGCAGGACCAGGATAGAGTGTCTGCATAAGGGTGAAAAAAAAAAAAAAAAAGAGAGAAAGAGAGAGCAAGGGAGAATAATTCATTGCGATAGTGAAACTCCAGGATGGTCTAGAGCTGGACGAAGGCTGAAAACACATTTCAGTAAACAGCATCACACCAGTCACAGGAAATGATGTAAATATTGCCAAGGAGAATCTATATCAAATGATTGGGGCAAAGTGTGAAATAGAACAGGAGAACCAGCTACTCAGATGACAGACTGGAGCAGAGGTGGTACCTTCCCTGATGGTCTGAGGGCCAAGGCTGTGGAACAGAAGGAAAATGTCACCTCAGCAAGGACCAGTGAAAGACAGCCCAGGAGTGGGTTCAGCCAGTGTTGGTGGAACAGCTTTGGTCAGGGTCGCTCTTGGCAGCACCAGAAACAGAGAGGAATGGGATTTCCCCCAGGTATGGTAATCTTTGCCTCAGCCTGGCAGCCTGAAGCCACAGAAAGTGGGGCAGTACAAGTCAGAGTCTTAATCTTGCAACTTCCTGTAGATTCCAGAGAGGCTGGAAGGTCCCTGGGTCACCATGCAGTTTTAGAGGTCTATCTTTGGTGATACAAAACTACTTACTAAGTATACTTTAATCACCTTAATCCTAGAATAGGGATCCTAGATATGAAGTGCAGATGCAGCAAGTGGGACAGTACCCTTTGCTGGCTGCCTAAATTTATGCCCCTGTTCTTACTGCTTACAGTTCTTCCAGACTGACACCATCTGCAAGGAGGCCAAATATTTTTGACATCAATACAACATTGTTTGGGTCATACATAAAAGAAGTTCTCGTGCCTGCAATTTACCCTTGGTCTCCAGGACCTATCCAGCTTTTCATAAGAATTGCACATGCTATGTTAATAAAGTTTGGAAGTTTCCTACTCCACATTTTTTTCTAAATTACTTTCCCACTGCCCATATCCCTGCTTACTTTGGTCAGTTTGGGAAATTCATGCAAACACAGCCACCAAATGAAGAACGCTGTCAGAGTGTAATGTGGACAGAAAGCCCACCAACTTTCCATTCTTGCTCAGTAACCTACAAGTACTTTCTTATTATCTTCCAAATTGACAAACCGGAGGGGGGAAAAAAAAGAGTTAGTGAAGATCCCAACTACACATAAAATTACAATGGTTTTAAGATCATTCTGTGAAGCCAAAGCAGAGCACAGCATGGCTTTTCCCAAAATCTTCAGTTTCTAAGTAGCATGTTTTCACAGGAACACAGAATAATATAGGCATGAGTTATCTAGTCCTAACACTTGCTCAAAGCAGGTCTCGTTAGATGAGGTTGCTCAGGGCTGTGACCCATTAAGACCTGAAAACAGTGGAGATTCTAGAGTCTTCCAGGCAACCCATTCCTGTGTATAATAACACTCATGGTAAAAAACTATATCTGATAAGAGTTTCCCATTTTTCAGCTTTTGTCCTTTGCATATCATTCTGCTAGTGCACACCACTAAGAGGACTCTGGTCCCATCTTCTCTATATTTTCCAATTAGTCAGTTGAAGGAACAGGAAGATCTCTTTCAAACCTTCCCTTACCTAGTCATCTCCTCATATTTCATGTGCTCCACTTCCCTGGTAATTTTGATGGCCCTTCAGTGGATTTATTTCCATATGTCAACCCCTTATATTGGGAAACACAAAAATTGACACCAAACTTCAGATACGGCCTGACAAGTGTCACAGAGGTGAAAGATCACTTCCCTGAAACTGCTGGACATATTCATGCTAATACAACCCAAAGCAGCTGGTCTTTGGTGCTTTACTTGATTGGCCTTTTTTTTTAATTAGGTTTATTTCTATTTCAATTCTATTTCTAAATCTTTAGTTCACTGAAACCTAAAATAAGACATTCAAAACTGAAATAACACCTGCACAGGGGTTGTCAGTGTTTTAAATACAACCAGGAGGAGCTGGTTCAATTTCTACACATACTTACACCTGAGTCTTTGTTTATAACCAAGAGTTATGCTGATTTCACCACCATGATTTTACCTCTTACTCTGTGGACACAAACCAGCTTAAGGGCATTTCAGCAATTAAACTCAAGATATTTTCAAACCACTGCCAGTAGAATGACACCTTTCATACCTTAGGGCAAATGAGAGTTAAGTTCCAAGGGGGGCCAAGTAGAAATTATGTGGACAGGAATGAATGCAGTGCACTCTGGTAGTAATCCCCCAACACAGCGGACCCATACAATAAACCCTGTCGTGAAAGTGCAAAGACTTTTTTCCTGCTAGTAGGCCATTGCCAGACCATGGCTTAAATAATGACTTACTTTTTCACAGAAAAAGACACTGTACTAATTTATTTCCTTAAGAATAGTAGACAAAGAGCTCTCAAATAGAAGCAAATTATGGGTTTTTTTCTGAAACCACTTCAATAAAAACAAAGACATTAAAGTTTTATACTGAACATTCTAAAATGCTGAAGTATTAATTCAGGGTAATAACTGCTATAAGCATTACTGAATTATGGATTTTAAATTACAATTTTCAAAAAATGGCAGTGGGTATATTACAAAACTGAAAATAAATTTCACAAAATCTATTCTAAGTATTTTCTATGCAATGATTTGTGTGAATTATTTAACATTTTCATTAACATTGTCTGGAAATGTACAATTTTATCTGACTCGTATCTTGAGACCCTTGAAATGTTTAAAGACCTAGTTCTGCAAGTTTTCCTGCATAGGCAGGCCACTAAATGCACTCACACATATTTCTAGAACTCAGGATATTCACTACTGAAAATACAAACTAGTCCTGAATGTTAACACCATTTGAATTGTATTATATTTACATTGTTCCCTTCAAAGCACTATACATTTATTCTTCCATACTACATTAAAGAAAAACACCAACTCAAACTTTTGCCTGGTTTCCGTGCTTTTTTTCAGAAGAGTATAAAATTTAGACTTAGAAAGGGAGGCAGAATTCTATCAAAGGAAGGTTTTGCTTTAAAAATTCAAGTATATCGTGTGCCTAGTTAAACAACAGAAAATAATAGCGTTGCTCAGCACAGTGTCTGAAAGAGAAATAATTAAATCAAAAGTATTCAAGCACCAATTAACATTTGACTTGAACTTCAAGTAAAGATTTAAACTATATCTTATGTTATCAGGACCATCCAGACCATTTAAATGTATAAGAGAGTGAGACACAGATAACAGATATTGAAAATTAAAGCTGCTTAATTGCTTGCAGGAGAAGGCAGCTGATGGGTAAGATTTCCACAGGAATTTTCAAATTAGATATTCAGAGGGGAAGTAGGTGCCTCATGAACAATACTAGATGCTGAAAATATCTTAGATCCTTTTTTATTGGTAAGCTTTGCTGACATCTAAACCTCTACACACACATGCCTCTACCAGTTAAAATTCAGATCAGTTAGTAGCCAGTAATGAGTGCTGCTCATTATGTTCACAAATGGCTTCAGTTTGCTACTCTTTAAACCCATACTCTGACTGGGGAAATAAACAAAACTCAGGTTTTCCTGTCCCAAATGAAGCTACTAATAAACCCAGTACATCCATTTCTCTTTTTCCAACATTAAACTTGCCAGTTGCTGCCACTTGTCCTTTTCAGCAGCTCCCAAATAAATGGACTGAATTGAGCCTTTCTAAATAACTCCTGTGAATAAACCCCAAATATGGGATGTTATCGCATAGCTTAAGATATGCATACCATTTTTTTTCCACAGGGTTACAAAAATTTCCAACTGCCAAAAACCAGTTAATAGGAGGGAGAGTAAGAAGGGTGCAGCTTTGCTACAATTCAGCAGACAAACAATGCAAAGTATTTTTTTATCGATTTCCCAAAGGGTATATCAAGAACTATCTTCAGCATGTTGAAGATTATAAGTAAGGCTTAATTTGGGGTATTAATAGCTATCCTGACAATTTCATCTCTGCAAATGTTATTACCATTACAGGAAAAAAAAAAATTCTATCTCCATTTTGCTGAGGCATTAGCCTAGATTTTCATGCGGTGAGGCATGTTTCTTAGAATTTAAATTCATTTGCATAGAATATATTTTGGAAAAAAAAGAAGAAAAAAAAAGTACATTGGTATCCAGCTTTTTATGAGCTAAAAGAAATACAGATTTTTTTAAGCTCTGCCTTTACTTTTGCACCCATATGTTACAGGTACCTGCAATTATGTGGAGGCACATTCAGTATTAACACTTAAATATTTTACTTCATAATATGCCTATCTACACAGGATGTCTAAATGAGTAATCTTGTACTCACAGTACATCGTTACACAAAATCCTACCTGAAATCATTTTGCCCACAAAGTTGTACCTGTAGAAATGGAGAATATGAATATTTTTAAATGAAACCCCATGTCAGTGTCAACAGTTTTATACTCATTGGTGATTGCTTATTACATGATTTTATATCTTATGGTAGTCCAGGTAAAAGTCATAATCTCAAGCCATAAATGCTTGATTTTATGAAGATATGGGACACAGATATAAATCTGTAGAAAACAGTGTGAAACCACAATATAAAATTACATGTCTTCCACAGAAAACACCTGTGACCCATTAGTGTTACAAAGAAAACCAAAGAAATTAAGTGCAAAGGACCTACCAACAAAATCTTCAAAGACGTTACAATGCAGTCACTCAGTGAATAAGTACAGGCTTATAACACACAAAATCCCCACACCCTAGTTGGTAAGAAACTCACAGTCACCAAAATCAGGTGCACTAACATCCTTGATTGGCATAACATGGAGAAAGATGTTAAAAATCATACTGAAGCTATTTTTAAAATTATTAGATCAATAAAATTACTATCTATCATCCATTTTAAGGTTGATTACTATGAGGAAAACAATCCTTTAATATATATATATAAACATGTTTTTAAAATAATGCTTAAATAAGAGAAATTCTGTTACTATTCTCAAATGGTAATTCTACATAAAAACTCAATTTAAAATATGAATAGAATCCTGTCATTTACATTTTGTATTCAAAAGGCACAGCAATGTTTATTCTTAGCTAGAAGTCACTGAAAGTGCAATCATTCCAAGACTTAACACTATGAGAATTGTTCAACTAGCAGAACAGAATAGCAGCAGGAGTCCTGTTATTACCTGAAGTGCAACAGAAAGCAGGACTGAGAGAAACAGTCAGTGTAAACATATGTCTCAGCTATTATTCACTCATATATAATTCCAACAATGCACTGTTTTCTGTGCAAGACATTCTAGAATAAGTACAAAAGTAATTTTCTCGTTAATAATGT
This sequence comes from Leptocoma aspasia, assembly GCA_013399835.1. Taxonomy (NCBI): domain Eukaryota; kingdom Metazoa; phylum Chordata; class Aves; order Passeriformes; family Nectariniidae; genus Leptocoma; species Leptocoma aspasia. The sequence continues at coordinate 1,101,472 of VXAX01000193.1, forward strand.
GGACACAGGCAAATCCACAATTTGTTTTTGTTCACTAGCTATGCAAATTTGCCTTTTGTAACATCAGAGAAAGCCAGAAAATGATGGAGAAAGGAAGGAAAATAAGTGATGCTAACCATGCAGCACAAAACAGAGCAAATGGAAGAAATTCATTTTGTCTAACTGCAGGATGGCAACATTGTGATTGACACCATTTAGTCAGTTGCTTAGCACTCAGGTCAGCAGACTGAAATTGCAGTGAGAAAACAAGACTAGGCATTCTACCATACAACCACAGTGCTTCTATTTCTGTTGCATTTCTTCATTGGAGAGAAGATGTAACTTCAGGGTTCGACCTTTCTATAAATATGTTAGTATGAATAAATTTGTATCTTTGACTCAAATCAATAAAATCTTCCAACTGTTTCCATGGTTCTGGAAAAACCAAAGCTTCTGAAACTTTGCAGATCATTCCTTGACACATAAGGACGGGATTCAAGCCTACAGGTTTGGAGGTTTTTTGTTGGGTTTTTTCCTAAGGGTTTCCTACAGGTTTGGATTTTTCCCCTAATTATTAAAAAAAACACAAAGAGACAAGGGTCTAAATTGGTGATGGACACTAACAAGCTCTCAGTAGAGAATTTGAATTGAGGGATCTAGAATCCAGGTTAATTCAAGACAGCTAAAGACCACTTGTTAATGTATCAGCTGCAAAGAGTCAGACATCACAAGAACCCAAATTCTTTGTCATAGATGAAGCTCCAAGACACATCCTGAGAAGGGGCTATGTCAGAAATAGAAAGAAACAATAATAAAACACATGAGATGAAGGTAACTCCATCATCTTCAAGCAGACAAAAAAGCCCCAAATCAGAGGTGATGGAAGAGGAAACGGGTTTGAGGCTTAGATGCTTAAGGTAGATGCTAACCATTCCCAAGACAAAAGCAACTTTCTTCCTATCAAGCACAAGTTATAGGAAAGAGAAGCTCTTTTCTTTTCAGTGCGACAGAACATGCTGCAAAACTACATTCTGAACTCCAAGAACATAAATGGTTGTTAGCAGAACTTTCAGTGTCTACAAAAGAAGACTACCATATCTTCATTGTTCTCTCCATCTTGGGCCCATCATGAGCTCCACCCCAAGCTCAGAGGGAAGACCATAGAAAGGAGACATCCAAAAGACAGTCTTAGGCACAGTCACAGCCCACTGGCAGATACAATTCTCTGTGTCATGGTCCCAGTCTGGTGCTGCTGTCACACAAAAGGTTCTCCTAGAAGCTTCTGTTGCTTGTGTTTTGCAGACTTCTCTGAAGTCAGTCTTGGCTAGGAAATGTGTCCTTCTGAGACACACAGTGAAGCCATGCTTCTTAAAGGATGTCAGGTCAGCTGAGCAGATGGGCATAAAGGCAAGGACTATCAGACTTTTTTTAAAATAGATTTTCATGCAGGCATCCTGAAAGCAAAAGTGAATGTTGTATATAACAACAGCAAACAGAAGGGTAGACAAAGCTAAGTGACCCCTTTGGTGCTGCAGGTATAAAACGAGTTCTACCACAAAGCAAGACCACCGTTTCAAGTTCAGTTGAGTTTCATGTAAATAGCACTTCCTTCGGATTCTCTCCCAAGTTCCATTCTCAACAAGCTCTAGGTCAGCTACACTTGCCCCTACCAGTGGTGTCTTAAGATGGCTCTTGACAGCAATCTGTCTGTGGTAGGTTAAAATCAGACAAGACTATACCCGCCAAAATTTCTTAAAGCAGGAAAGGCTTGGTCTTAAAGACAGTGGTTTTATTCAAATCTTTATTTTCTCATCATTTCCTGGTTTTGGGGAAGCTGTTACAGCTCCTGAGGAAATTGAATGAGTAGTAACATCCTCCCTGTAGTAACATCCAGCTTCCCAAGGGTGCATTTTCCCCACACATTCTTAGTTCAAAACATACCGGGGGCTTAATTCATCTCTGACTCAAGGGGACTCAAAGGCCACCATACAGACTTAATTCAAAACAAATCCTGGTCCCAGCTTTAATTTTGTAGTCTGGTCAGTAGTGGAAAAACTGAAGTAAAGTTGCAATAAAAAAAAAAGAACTGTTCTAACTCTATCACAAATTATAGTCACTAGATATTTCTCTCAATGTCTATACGTAATCATAAAAATTTATGACATTTTGATGATGCAAGATACTGATTAGGAATAAAAAACCTATCACAGAGTCCTGAAAAGCAGAAACCTTTGCAAATTATAAAAAAACAAGACTTACATTCATTTCAAGCTTTATAATGCAGTTTTATGATATCCTAATTAAATTATTTATTAACCTTAAAACAACTTTGATTTTTTTCAGCCTTTCTTTCAGACATTTTTAAGTTTTCCAGTAACTTCTAATGGGGCTATCGAAGACATGGAGAAAGCATCCCAGTCATCCAGGAACAGAGTACCAGTGGAGAAACTACCAGTCTGGAATGGGGGCTGAAAGGAGGACATGTACTTCTCCCACTCCTTTAGAAATACAAAAGCAACATGTGAGACAAAAAAATGTAATCAGTGCCCTCTCAGAAAGCATCAGAGGCCCATATCTGCCTTCTTCCCACTCCTGCAACTGCAAATGAATGCATTTAAGCAAAGACAAAATTGCAAAACGTGTCCCCTGATCACTATCCAGAAGTTGTAGCCCTGGGATTTTTTCCAGGCCCTGTCAAGGTATATATATACTATGTTGTTCACATTCCTTGTCCCAGTCCATATTTCATAAAATAAGTTATTTATCAGCAACTGGAATTCTTCAAAACATTTACATATACTTGCTCCAGTTCTGAGCAAACTGAAGTTACTAGGATGTAATTTCCATCTTTCTTCCAGTGATTGCCCACATCCATGTCCACACAAATGATACTTTGAAAGAACTCCAGGCTCAGCTATTAGGATTTTGGTGTCCTTCATTGGGGCAGTAATTGAAGGGCCATCCTACCAAGTCATGTCCATAGTGAATATCTTTGCAGAAATGCAAATCTTTAAAGACTGGGATTCAGCTCAAGAGCTGTACTAAGTAAATGCTGTGATAGAAGACACTTTTCAGTGAGGTCCCAGACACAGCTTGAGCTCTAATGCAGAATTTTGTCAAGGTACAAAATGCTTTGGCTGTGTGAAAATGGATTTTCCATTGGATCTGTAGATATTAATACAAACAGACCTTCCCAAGTCTATGAGTGAGCACTGTAAACATAATAAGAAAAAATTCTCTTAAAATCAAAGTTGTAAGGTGTGACTTCACTCTCACAGGAATTAAATTTAGCCTTGAATATTGTCTTTAGGTGGCAGGAGGCAAACGAGAAGCAAAGACACAGACTTGGTTTCAGAAATACATCTGAGATTACTCTTGACACAATCTGATCCAAGAATCTGAAAGTCTAATAATTTCTTCTTTGTATTTACCAGATGGGTTCCCTGTCCCAGGTTACTAATTTCAGATTCCCATTTTGCCAAAGGATGTATTCCCACACCTCAAGAAAAGCAGGAACCCTGTACCAGTTTTTTAGCATTGAACATAACAGTATTGTTACCATAAAACATCACAACCTCAGAAGCAGATCCAAAATGTTCTACAGGCTCTGAAATTGCATATTCATGTTGGGTTTTCATTCCCCTCAGAACCAGTGTCATCCTTCTGGCTGCTGAAACAGATCACAAAAACAGAAGGTCTGTGGGGGTCTTCTGGCACATCAAATCAGGACTGTGGGAGATGCTGAAAAGGGCACTGATGCTTACTGATGCTGGCTTGAGCTATCCAAAATCTGGAGTGCAGCATTGTGAGAACTGATGTGTTTGATAGAGATGATGCCTGTCTGAAGAATGGATGGTTCTTAGCCAAACCCAAAGAATCTGAAGGCATAGTAAGCCTGACACATCATAAAAGTACATCCTATCTTGAAACATAGTGGGGATAGAGCAGTGATTAAATTATAAAGTACCTTGTAGAATAAGTTTAAGGAAACTTAAATATTCAAAAACCATGTGGATGTGGCTCTTGGGGGTAAGATTAAGCTGAACATGACAGTGCTGGGTTAGCCACTGGACCCAATGAATTTAGAGGCCTTTTCCAACATTAACAATTCTTTGACTCTATGATTCCACCTTCTCCACTGAGACAGACATATAGAACTGGAACACAAATCCTTTAAGGTTGTAGTCCAAAGCCAAAACTGGAGCCACACTAACACTCTGAGGCAGAATAGTAGTTTCTGTCACTTAGATTGCACACACAGAATGCTGTACAATTGGAAACAGATGCTTCCTATGTCCTCCAAATCTACCTTTCCTGCATTCTTCACACAATAAAAGATTGCCTACAAATAATATATCAAAGACCAGACACATCTAGTGTAGTACAAGAACCTAGGAAGACAGTTTTCTTTTTTTCTGGCTTAATTTAACACAGTCTAGCATACTTTGTATTAATATTTTTCACCCAGACCTGGTGTTCTGTTAGGAGAAGACAAAGAAAGCCCATTACAATCCCCACCATACTTACTGTAGTGCATCAAGAATTAAACCACTTTTCAAATGCTTACTCCACTAATACGTTAAAATCTGTCAATACCTGTTGAACCTCAAAGATCAACTTTCTGCCACAGGAGGCATAATATTTGCATGAGGCTTACACTTCATTTTAGTTGTCATGGGCATTCTGTGGGAGTCATGGAGTACTTGTCCTGTCACATGAAGATATCAAAAAATGAAATGGTGGGCAATGACCCTCAGATTTAGCTATAATCTGTCTGCAGTGATGACGGTAGTCTGCAGTGTTAAGAATTTACAGATTTTAAAGAAGTACTTTCTCTCAAAACACTGATAATTCTAAAAACAAAGTTCACCTAAGTGCATGTAGAGAGGGAGAAAATGTTGCTTTAGGTTTCAGCAATGGCAGAGCTATAAAATAAGTTATATCTGTATGCACTACAGAATAAAAATAATTCACTAACAATCGCCTTCACAATGATAGCCAATCACCAAAATGTCAAACAAAAGGCTGGAAAACTTTATTGAATCAGATGCTTGTCAGTCTTCTGACAAATGTGTCAGCTATGGGCATTTTAGTCAGCAATTTCAGTAACAACCAAATGGCCTTTTGTACACTGCACATGAAGACAGCCTTCAATTGGCACAGAAAATAATAAATCCCAGGCTTTTGAACCTTTAATTCTCACTCTTTTTCGGACGTGTTGGACAAGATAAATGGGAGCTTTACTGGTCTCCTTGCTCACATCGATCCAGAATGTAATTTTATCCAAAAATTTTATAAATTGCATGCCTCATTTAAAAATCTGGAATCAAATGTTGCCTTCCAATGTAGGTCATCAGCGCAATTCTCAGAACAACTTCAAGACAGCAGGCTGTATGCACAGCATAACAATGCTCACAAATAACTACTCAATGGCAAAGACGTGCACACTCTATCAAAACCCAGTTTGAGGGATGGGTTGGAAATGTTCAGACCCAGAATGCTTTGAAGGTGGGTGCTTCATAAATGCATTGCTTTGGGCAAGGCATATGTATCAGCTGTATTTCTGTGGGTAAAACCCTGTCAATCACAGTCTGCTTAAAAAAAAACCCAAACAAAAACACTACAACAACAACCCCACATAAGTCATCTTTTCTCTTCAAAGAACCACAAGGGATGGCATCAAAGGAGGGACAAATTCAAACCAAATGAATAGTCTGTTTATCAGCAGTAATTCTACCAATTCATTGAAATTATGCCAAGTTTACACCAGATTCACATTGCGGCTTTGGTGAAAATCTGGATGTACAGAACTCAGTCAAGGAAAAGGTGCCAGAAATCTTATTTCCTAAAGTAAGTTTTTGCACTTTTGATAACCCTGATTCCTGACATTCATGCGTCTGGAGAACAAACAAGGCAGAGAAAAATGGACCATTTCAAACATGTATGCCAATTATGATTATCCAGGAGAAGTACCCTTCCACTGACAGGCCAGCTTGCTACTGTTTCATTACTCAACACCTAAACTATCACTTCATATGGTCAGAATTTTAAAGGGAGAGCAAATAAATCTCTTGGGGGCACTAGCATAATGCTGGCAGCTCTTAGCCAGAGTTATTAAAAAACAAAAGTTTCCAAAAAAAAAAAAAAAAATCTGGGCTCACAGAGGTGACATATTGCTCAGGTTTATTTCCAGATGGCCCAGAAAGGATCGACTTGCAAGTCCAAAAGAGCCTTGGTTCAGGACCTCCTGCTGTCACTTCTGTCAAACAGTGCCCTTGTGATAAATTGTCTTCAGGGTTTGATAGAGACTGCTGTTTCTAACATTGCAGAGAAGAACTTTGTATTACATGATCTTTTCCCTGAATCTCTTAGAAATACTGAATGTACATTTTAGACTATTGAGAAAAGAAAGAACTTACAAGTTTTTAAAAGTACGTATCCACTAAAAAAAAAAGAAAAAACCATAGTTACTGTAAAAGCTGCCTATTGACAAATTTGAGTCCTGTAATTCAATTTGTTCATGTAACACAGCATACTAGAGTAGTAGTTTTAAATTAGTAACCTAATTGCACCTTTTTTTTACAGAATTAGGTGTCTCAAATTGCTTTTATTCTTGTTTTTGAAAATAAATTTTGCATCTTACACACAGTAAACTGATAGCTGTTATAAAATTGCAGTAGAGTAGAAACATGTTGATTTGTTTTCAGTACACTGAAATTGAGACAGGAATGCATAGATTCTGCTGTAAGTCTTGCTATCAAAACTACTTTCCTTCAGAATGTCCACCTATTATAATTAGAATAAATAGCATATAAATAGAGTTTAATGCCTGGGAAAGACTTACAAAGAAAGTTGCTTCCCTCTTAACACAGAAGAAAAATTCAAGAAATAAACAGCAAAACCTGAGTATTAAGATATAAAAGCCTTAAAAAACCCCCAACAAACTGTCCTAAAAAAAAAAATAGTATTTCAAATTACTCTCATACCCCTTTTCTCCTTCACAACAACAGACCTTCAAGAAAGGTTTTCACACACCAAAGCTAAGCCAATATTAAGTTTGTAAGTAATAGAAGACTCGTAAGATTAAGAAGCCCCCAACTACAACTTAGAATTATCATTCTTTATACATTATGAAAGAGGCAAACTGAACATCAGAGAAAAAAATAAAACTGTGAGAGGAGTAGGGAATTTATTCAGCCTTCTCATCAATCTACAAACACTAATTGATGAAAGCAGTGTTCTGATAGCCATGCATTTCAATGAATGCTTCTAAATAGCCATTTACTCTATAGTTACTTATGAACTTCATCAGAGCTTGACTTCAAATGCCATGTTAAATGCTGTATTTCAAATGCAAAAGCAGAAATATAAACAGTGGCCCAATAAAGTTGCTGATTTATATGAACTCATCACAGCCATGATTACTTCCAAAAAATCTGCACATTCAGATGCATGAGGAATAATTTAATTTGGAGAATAAACTACTAAAAAGCACATTAGAAAAAAACCCACAACTACCTGAGAATTGGATTTTTCAGCTACCTCTTTTGAAAAGAGACTACAGGAGTTACCTCAAACAAACACTAAGTCTAAATAATCAGAGACTCTGGAAGAAGAGTGGAGAAAAGACTCAGGGTGAAGAGGCAATATGATATTTTTTGGCCAAGCAGGCATCACAGAAAACACATTAGTCAAAAATGTGGAAGAGATCAAAGGAAGAGATTCCACTGAAGGTCTGGAAATCACATTCTAATAGTGGCAAGTGACACCTGTTTTACAGACAGGTCTGACAAATGTTCTTCTCACATAAAGTCATCCAAATGTTTCAGTCTGTGAGTGAGTACAAATATGAAATATCTGAGCTGACCTTTTTCCTGCACTGCAACCTGTCACATCTGCCACTTGAATGAGGATATAATGTATGTGGTAATATGAACTATTTATTTGAATAGTTTAGTATCATTTTCTTTTGGATGACTGTGATGCTGATGACACTTCATAAATTTCAATAATTCTTTCTTCTCCAAGCCTAGAGGTTTGATCACAATTTGTCCTCTTTGTGTTGCAGAACAGAAACACTGTCTACATATGCTCTGCAGAGAGATGTGATGTAATGTCATGCTGTGGTTTGTGCCATAACTCAGCAGGTTGGGAGTTTACTGTTTTGAAATGGTTATCCATATAGCCACATCACCTAGAGCTGTTACCTGGCCTTTTTCTGCCCTTTCCCTTCAAAGCAGCAAGGAAGTCCTAGAACATTTCTGAACTGCTACAATCCCTAACATCCTGTCCGTGAATGCAATAAAATATACACACAAAACCTCATTCTTTTCCCTTCGTGCATCTTCAGTTTCTCTGATGCACACTAACAGCAGGATAAAGGACATGCTCTTCACATGAATGCATGCATAAGTACCCCCAAGAATAAATAGTGTTATCACAGATGTGCAATGCATCATTTGATGGGTTACTGCAGAATGACCTGTTTTGTGATGAATTCGGTGATATCACCCACTCATCAGGAAGTTTTCAGTTTCCATTTGTAGTTTCTTTTGGACATCATTTTGATGACTTCAACCTGGGAAAAGGCTAACACAGAGAAACTACCCAAGATAATTCAAGAAATGGTGAATAGAAGTTTGAACAAAATAAATCACTTTTAACAAGTGAAAAGCCTCAAGAAGTAATTTGACATTTGAAGAAAAGGTAGCATCAAACCAAGAAAAGACCTGTCACGTCACCCTACACAACCCTACTCCCACAACAGGAAGTACAGAGCCCAAAGCTGGTATGTACAACACAGCTGAAGCAGACATGCCGAGGAGTGGGGCACGCTGGACGTTCAGAAACCAGCAGGGATCAAACAGGTCTGAAATGCAATGACTCTGCACTCCCTCGTGCCAACCATAAACAGCCCCCACTGTGGGAATCTGGTATCAACATCAATTATTTGATAGCTGTTCTTCACAACTAAAAATAGTTCATCATACCATGACCCCCCCCACCTCTGACCGGCATGACAGAAATGGAACAAAATGAAACCTTTGTCTCAGACAGTGAAGGCCTTATGGTGGGAAGCAAACAGAAACAAGTCAGAAAACACAGTGAAACAGATGTGTTGGCAGTTTTGCAGTGATCTCTGAAGTCAAAGAGCAGAAGCCATCCCAAATTTTTTTATTTCCATGCCATATAAGCAAATAAAGGTATTCATTACGAAGTCTTACGGTTTTGCTAAGGTGTGCCTGAGAATATGAAGAGCAATTTCCAGACTATGTCATATATTGCAGTTAAAAAGAGAAACTCATCGTATCTTGCATACTTACAGACTTTATTCAGGAATATTTTTGTAAACAGTAAACTTCAATCAGGGATTTGACTGAAATTTCTGTATATAGAGGGAGCCTTTGAAGCCACTATACTTCTGAAATAGACAATTGAACAAGATTATGATTATGTACTGCTTATTCTGCAGTCTAAAAACAATATGACTTCTTTAAAGAAGGCAAATGACACTGTAAAACGCAAAAATTTGACTAAACATAAAAAGCTCAAGAACACGAATCAGGATTAATAAAATGGATTAAAACAGAGGAGATGGAGTAGTGAAGGAGATGAAGCTATGAACCTGTCCTGATTAAATACTATCTTCAACATGCATTTAGACAGCAAAGACTTTTGCTTAGGCAGGAAAATAGTATTTCAGCATAGGCTGCCAAGATACCTCCTCCATTTGTTGTTCATGAAAAGACTACCCCTTACCTTCCCATTTGGATTTGTCTCCTATTCTTTGGATGCTACTCCTTAAAACTAGCATGCTTGTCTTAATGGTTATGCAGGTGAGGGATTTTCTGCCAATTTTCTGATAAGTTCACTTGGCACCAGTCAGGCATACATATTTATCCCTAGATTGCAACCAGCACTGGTTTCTGATATATATATATATCTATATCTATGCGTATATATATATACAGATATAGAAGTGAACTCGCAGAATGAAGATGGCAGGAACTAGAGTACCTATAGATTTTTTGCCCACCTAATTTAAAAAGCAGCATGTAAAAAAACTAAACAGATTTGAGCTTCTTGTTCTCCTGCTTTCAGATATGAAATTAATAAAAGGTAATGAGCATATGGAAGAAAAGATGTGCTTTTTGGACAAATATGATACCAGTAATGTCAAAGTTGATGATTACCCATGTTTAAAGGACTTTCTGGAGGACATGAGAACATTCACTGGAATTAAATGAAATGGATGAGAAACATATGTATTTGAAAAGGCTTTATAACACATAGAACAAGTACTAAACAACTTGCAATAAGACCAAAAAACCAGACTTATTTCTACTATAAAAGAAAAACAAAAAAAAAAAAACAAAACAGAAAACTCAAAAAAGCCTTCCAGACCCTCAGAAAACTCATAGAAGGAATTGGAAGGAGAAGATGATCTTTCCTATTTTAAGTTTTACTTAATGTGCTTCTTATAAGACAAAGGAAGACACTACATTACTTATCATATTGAAGAATATTCTTCTAAAAATAGACTCATCTCATTCCCCAAAAACATACAGCCCAACTAAGGAGCAGCACTGAATTTACCTGAGAGAGTTTGAAGACTGAATGGACACATACATATCTGTGGTTTTTTATCATATATATGAACACATCACTTTAGTGTCCACCAGTTCAGAATAAGGTTAGGGGTGTAAAGTTATGACTATTCAGAGTCTATCTCCTGACAGGTTTCATCATTACAGCTTGCAAGCAGTAAAGGACTAGATACTAATGAGACAGAAGATGAGAAAATATCTGTCAGGCACTGTTTTATGCAAAACTGGTATTTTATCATGATTCCCACATACACTTTAGTCTGTAGATGCTTGTAAGTGTGCTGCTGTCATTGCTATCCTCTCTTCAGATACAGTGTGCATCTGCTAAAAGAAGATCTATGCTTCACATATAAAATCCAATTTATGTTTAGTTTTCTGTTGATTTGTAATGTTTGGCCTTCAGCCACAAGTTAGATGCTGTTATCCTTGGAAATCCTTACACTGTGAGATGGAGGGTGCCTACACTGAGCTTAATGCTCAGATCTAAGAAGGGGTTAACAAGAGAGGTGCTGGGGCCCAGTGACCCCAGCAACGCAACAGACACAGATCACAAAACCATCTCACAGGGAGAACAAACATCCCCATAGTGAAATTCAGAGAAGTGCTAGTACCCTGGGCTAAGCACCCAAGCCAAAGCTACAAGGAAATACATGCTTTTACTTTGAACTCATATCTGAAATATTTTATCCTGGATCTTTAAAAATAGAGGGCAAGAAAAAAAAGTGAAAAAAACACCTGGTAGCTTGGACAGCAAGGATTTTTTTTTATTTTAATCATTTAAATTTTATTTAATTTTTTTTATTTCATTTTTTTTAAATTTAAATAAATAAATTATTTAAATTTATTCAGAGCATCTTTATCTAAGTGGATCTCTATCTATTTTGTCTCTCTCAAAGGTGAGTCATGGATTATGCATGCAGAGAGAGAGATGGGCTTGGGATCCCTCCCACAGGTATTCCCAGAGGAAAAGATCTTCATCAATGCTTACAATACAGTCCCAGTGTGAACATATTTACAAAGAAAAATGGAATTTTGCATTCTCTCCAGAATTGGGAGGAAGGAAACAGTATGTCTCACCATATCACCATTTTTTGACTAAAAACAGACTTCCTGAAAAAAAAGCTAAGACTGATTATACAAAAGACTAAATTGTGTTTATTTACATATGTACACATATGTATATACGTGCGTGTAGGTTCATGTTTCTTTATATGCTAGAGGAAAATAAATGCAGCCAAGATCATCTCAGTATTAACATTACTCAGAACAAACTTCCCTCTATGCCCACAGCAGACAGCAAAATAAGTAACCACAGCAAGGAAGAGTCAGTCTGGGTATTAAAAAAGCAATAAGAATATTCAGGCATGAAAATCTGTGGTAGAATCACTAGTATTGGAGACAACTAGAGCAGATCAGCTGATCATCTGTTAGCTTAAAACATACAGCTGAAATCCACTTTGAGGGGGGGAAAAATTTATTATGGAAGGAGGGTGAATTATTTGGCTTCCTGAGATGTGTTCCAGCCCTGTCTTTTTATTGATGATGAAGCAAACAATGCCAAAGGAGAGCCTTGCTACAAGAAATATTAGGAACACTTTGTTTCTGTGACTGATTCCTAGCTCAGTAGGGTTTGTTTTTGCGCAGTGGCAGACTTCAGAGGTGAGGTTGTATGAATGAAAAATGTTGGTTTAGCTAACCTGGAGACCTCTTCTTGTGACAATGTGTCAAACATACACAAAACTTGCAGCAGGACCTGTAAAAAACTAGCCATGTGATCAGATAGCCTTAAATAATTCGTGTGTCCACAAACAGTGGCCAAATCTTCCTATGTCTGCCTGGAATTTTGGCACAGCATGTAATGTAAGTCCTTAGTCTCCACAACTCAAGCAGTTAAAAAAACAAAAGATCCATTGGCTAAGCCACAGAACCCTCCCTAATGCCACCATACATGAGTTACCAAATAAATGTCCACTCTCATGTGTCCATTTTGAAACGTACCCCGGGGAAAGTCTCCCGGATGATACAAGCATTGACAGATCTAGTATATTTGTTATAATCAGTTTTTCAGCCTCACTATGGGAAATTTATTTGTCCTGAAATCACCATTTGGTTTCTGGGTACATTTTAAGTGCCTTCAACTAGGCACAAAGGATAAAGTGTTCTAAGATTATTAGATATACTTTTAAAAAGCAAAGTTGATGTTTTTCACATTGTAGAGCAAAAAAGTGCAATTCATTTTTGCAGAAATATACCCCTTTTATTAGCTGGAGATTTGATTGCCCTAAACACACTTGATCTAAAATTATTGTCTTTTCTGTTGAAGCTTGTTAGAGATCAAGAGATATTTATGGATAATTTTGAACACCTACTCAAAGAAAGTTATTTTATACAATGTTTCTGCTTTAGCTGGAAGAAGAGACACCTGTCTTAGTCTAAAGCAGAGTGTGTCACTTTTCTCCGTGCTCCTCTGTGCACTGATGAGGAAGTTTTGCTGAATTGCAGCCCTAGGACAGGTCTTTCCTCCAGGAGCAAAATGACATGCCTAACTCAGGGCCATGAAAATGAGTGCAATGTCTAATCTATTTGAGCTTCCTCTTGCATGGATAAGGGATTGATTATGCTGATTAACATAAAGTGCCCTTAGACCCAGATTTTATAGTAAGCTTTATCTGAAAACAATTCAGTTTATTCCCATTAGACAAATCAAGACACTATACTTTAATGGGGAAATTAATTGAAGAATCTGTTTTCACTCCGTTTTTTCTTCAGTTTTCATATGTCATATCTTGATTGTAAAAATGTCTTCTCAGCTCCATTTATCTTCTGATAAGTGGCTATCCATTTTTCCCAAGTTAATTTGTTTTCACAACCTAGTTGTTGTTCCTTTCCTTCAGTTCTATGTGTGGGAACTAGTAAAATCTATTTCTGAATGGTCATTTAAGCTCTTAAATGAAAGCATTTACTGCTTTTCTAACTAATCTAGGAAAGTAGGAATTAGATTTCTTTATGTCTAACAGATTGTTTTTTGTATGGGGAGAGTTTTCAAGATCTTAACTCTTTAGATTTTTTTTAAATATTTAGAAGTACAATAAAGGAAAGATATGATTAAATAATGAATTAGTAACATCTTTAAGGCATCTGAAGCTTTCTCGTAGTTCATCTTATGCATAGAATAAGAAAGCTTTAAATTAATTCAGCTTCTTGCCTCCATGTTGTATCCAAGCTAAGAATAAATATCTATAAGGATAAGTACTACCACACCCAGCTCAAGTCCATTTTATGATTTTACTCAGTCACAGCTTATATTTTATAATGAAATGCAGTACAACAGTAATGATACATGTTCAAATAGGACTTGGAGAAGTGGTAAGCAAAATTGCTTGTGACCTGCTGCAGGGTTAGAACAAAATCTAATTAATTGCTTATTAAAACTGTTCATGGTGGTTATGCATAAACAACCAGGATTTGCATGTACATTCACTCCTCAGGTTTAATTTAAGCCCAACAATGACATTCACTGGAGTATACAAAAATATAAAAACTATCTAAGGTTAGATAGCAAATAGCATAAGTATGTTACATTTATTGATTCACTTACTGGTAAAACAACCAAATTGAAACAAAAAACCTGTCAGAGTGTTTGCAACTTGCTAATTTAGACACAAGTTTTATTGGCCATTTCTCCAGCATTAGAAGTCATCCTTAACTAATGATACCTAAAACATACTGAGAAAATGAAATTAATTTAATTATGGGACCTTCCCTAACAGCTTTACATTGTTTTATTCAATAAGTCCAAAAAACTATTTTATTTTATATTATCACTTCTAAGAGTGAGACAGAGTATATCAACACCTGATCTGCAAGAGTAAAATAAGTAGAGAAATGTGTGAAAAAGTAGGTAAAAATATACAAAGAAAAACCATGAAGCAGCTCAAACTTAACAAGAAAAAGTGAAGTTAGTCTACCTAATAAAGACAAGATGATGCAGCATTTTTATATTGGTTTGGAGTTTTTTACAAGTTTAAATATGAACAAAGAATAATACAACTTTCATAGCAATCATCAACACCTTCTTCATTTGGTAGGAAAGAATCTAAATAATGCAAGAACAAACAATTGAATCTTTCTAGTTCCAAACATTATTGTATCTTATGGGCAGTCAAAATATGAAAGGCAGTCACATGAGCACTTATCATTTACACTGGTTAAGGCGCTGTAATTTTATATTCTGGATCCATATAATTAGGTAAGGAGTTGTAAAATACAATCCCATGCTCTGTGGCAGTGTGATTAGGATTAAGTACATAAACAAATTTTGCATGTTTAAGTGTTAATTATTTCTAATTACTAATCAATTAATGCATTTCTATTTTATTCTTTTAAAAGAAAGGCCATAAAACTTTGTCATTTTCTTACTAAATCAATATTCTATAAACTCTTTTTAATGCTTACATAGAAAAATGGTTTTGCCCATTTTTCTTATTAATATCTTTTTCCATATAGAGCCCTAGCACACCTAAAAATACCATTC
The DNA here is from genome assembly GCA_013399835.1 of Leptocoma aspasia. Taxonomy (NCBI): domain Eukaryota; kingdom Metazoa; phylum Chordata; class Aves; order Passeriformes; family Nectariniidae; genus Leptocoma; species Leptocoma aspasia. The sequence goes on from VXAX01000193.1 coordinate 1,116,592, forward strand.
AGGAGAAAAATGTAAGATTATAAATGAGGCACCATGCCCTACTACTCAGGCAGCAGAATCACATATTTTCACATAATGGTTGCTTAGAATCTTAGTAACACCTCGCAAATCACAGCTTCTAACAACTGGCAGGCATTGTCAAAAAAAAACAGGACAAATTGACAGCTATCAGAGCAGCAGATGCGCAGTTCAAAATCTGATTTCCTACAGCTATATTTTGGGTGGAGAAGGCTGTTGAGAATGAAGTAACATGAAAAGCTTCTAACTCTCTCCAAGCACTAAGCAGACAATCCGGTTCCTTTTGTATACTCTGCAGTACATCCAATATCAGTCAAAGCTGGAGCATTGCTATCATCTGTGATGCCAGTGTCTCTGTTTAAGCATGCCAGAGGAGTGACATTCTGAAATACTTTTGTACATGATAGCCAGAATCCACACAAACTGCCTCTGTGTGCCTGAAAGAGCACTGTACCATTTTCTGTTAGTTTGTCCCTCAATGTGTCTTAGCATCCATGAGTAAATAGAAAACTTAGCAATGTACTAGAGGAACCTGGAGTTTGATGAAAAAATAAGGTTCAACAACCTATAAGAGCCTCTAGAACCGCTATATTTTATAATAGTTTGCAATCCCCAACATCTTAACATTCGCTGAGGGGGTTATTTTTTTTTTTTCTCACAATAATCCTACAATTAATGGGTGCTGCCTTGCCTTATACTAGTAAAATGAAAACATCATCGCCTTTCCTATGTTTTAATGTCAAAGCTTGGCACGGCAGAATTTAGTGGGGTAGTCATTCTTGATCATGACCCCACTGCCACAGATATAAATCACAAACAATCTCCATTCCTCTTCCTTTTTTGCCCACTTCAGCTCAGCAGCATGGCAAGCACCTTAACATTTTCTGATAAGTATAGCTTTCTTATTAAAAAAAAAAAGTGCAATTTGCTATATGTAAGGGCTGTGAAATTCTTCTACTGACCACATTTATCCTTCCCTGCAATATTTTAAGACAGGTTGGAACAGCAGCACCATCACGAAACACATGCCTCAAATTGATATGGCTGAGACACAAAAAGTTTCAAAACTCATTTACATGTACTAAACTGGTGCATGCCTACAAACAACATTTGACAGGCTTGGCAGGGCTGATTAAACTTGGCCTGTGCTCTGGCTCTCCCCAGTATCTCTCAGTTTCTGTTATCCTCTGAGTGATGCAGGCTATTGTATAAAATCAAAGGGCTACAAAGATGGCATACAAAATATCTCAAAGCAAGCAACTTACTTGCTTTTAAAGTGGGCTGTGCTATTTTGTTAAAAGAGAAAGCTCTCACAAACCGGTCTTTTCCCCTTTGCATGGGAAATAGATATTGTTTTTACCTTAACCGTGTCAGACACAGAAGCTACAGACATTATAGCCTCATTAATTTCTTAATTTGGATTCATTGATAGGCCCAAGATGATTCATAAAACAGAATAAATGTTTTATGTAGACAGAGATTCAATTGCCAGTATTTCCTGGTTGGGTTTTTCTTTAGAATGGAGCACATAGCTTCTGCATCTTCTCTTAAGACCATGATTTGGATAAATAGCAAATTTCCAGTGATTATTCAATCAAATGAAAAGGCTACTCATGGCTTCTTAGGATAAAACAAAGGGCAGAGGGCACGTAGCCTATTTTTTGCATATATGAACACGCTCCTGATTCTAGCACATCCATTTCACAATGTGAATTACATGGTGTGAATAACACATTTTGGTGATATAATCACTCCAACCTTATTGGGGGGAAAATAACTTTAAAAAACAGATTATGCATCAGACACCAGATAAAACAGCCATCTAAACCAGGTTAGGGCATACCAGTGGAAGAGGCTAGCACAGTCTGTTTTCATCTGCTGCATTACACAGGTCACAGGGCCTGGCTGTGACACATTATGTCCTTTGAACAGTAAGTCTCAACTAAAAGACTCTACATGTGACTTTGACACAGGAGAAGCAGAGTGGTGGGGAGAAAAAATAAAATTGAAGTTGTGAGAATATTAAGAAGGGATTTGGCAAAGGACCAGGGGAGCAGAAGGTAAAACAGGCAAAAGGAGAGAAGGTTATACACCAGGAAAATTGTAGGTGAATGAGGAAGGAGCATCAGTCAAAACAAAGCACTGGGAGCTGGTGAAGCATAGATACAGATGGCATTTAGTCCTTGATACAGTGCAAGAACATCTCCAACATGTTGAAGGAGTTCTCAGTGGTTCAAGAACCTCCTGCTCTATGTTAGGTACTTCATGGTAAGCTGGCATATTTCTTGGTTAGACCATTATGGCTAACCAAGACGTGTTTACGTGCCTATAAAAGGGCCTCCTGTGTCTGAGGAGTTTCTCAGAGGATTAATTTCCTCTGAAAGATATCTAGTTCATGTGCATCACGACCACCCTGAAAACTAAGATCACTGTGAATGGAGACAGTCAGGAAGGTTGCTTCAGAAATGTATTTTCCTACTTGATAACTAACTGCTAATGTACACACAGCCTCAGAGAGCCAGATCAATGTTCATCTATTGTCTGCTTAAAATGCTGACACCTAAACACACAGTAAAACCAATATAAATGTTTGGAGGGGCACATATTGATGCACTCACTAAACAATTAACCCCAATTTGATAATTTCATAGCAATAAGTATTTTAATTGTAAAAGAAAGTGCTATAGGCTTCTAATCGTGGCTGGATACAGGAAGACCTCTTCATAGATCAGTTAAGTGGATTCGACCACAATAACCCTAAATTATGTAAATATAGGTATTACCTCAGGAGACATTTGAAGCCTATTTGGAAGGTCTAAATTACTTCAGTAGTGAGGCTGAAAATCATTCAAGCATGGAGAATAAAAACCTCTGCACTCACTGAGCTGAGATCATGCTATTGTTAAAGCAGAACTATAAATACGAGTTGGATGTTGGCTCCAAGTCACTTCATCTGAAAAATCCTTAAATGGGAAAGGCAGGAAATTCTTCCTTCAAGCATTTAAGGCTGTATGATAAAGTATAGGCACTGGTTCATTTTCCAACAGTTTCCAAATATTAATATCTTGTCCTCAAAATATTCTCAGATACTTGCAAAGCCCAAACCAGTAAACTCCAATTGGAAAATTTAAACATGGCCATAGCCAGGGCCTGGTGTGAAGGTCTGGCACAAATTCCATGCTCCTGACCTATTTCAGAACATCAAACTCATTAGACTGGCAAACTGTTTACCTGGATTCAAAACACCAGTGAAGGGAATTAGATAATGTCATAAAAAGAACTATTACACTTCAGCTTTTATATTGTGCTTGCAAGAAAAGGATGAAGATTCATAGTCAAGGTATTTGTGTTCAAGAATGACAATTACAGTGAGCTCTTGAGATCTCACATAGCAATAAACAATACACCTAAATTTGGAAATCCTGGAGGTAAACTGATACTGTCATAGCAACCAACTGCCAGAAAAACTGACCTGACTTTCACAGCACCAGCTGCCCAGAATTGAAGAGAAACTCCAAGATACACCAGACATGTGTCTCCCATGCCCCTGAACAGTCAGAGATGTGCAAAGATTAATAAATACAGTAGCATTTTTCACAATAGCCTAAATGCTGTTAAACATTTCTGCTGCATAAAGTACAATGTGCTGAATAAAATACAAACCATTTTAATTTTGACTCTAGCCAACGAGCTTCAGAGCACACACTGTGCACAAACTACGATTCCTAATGCTTTACAGCTGGCAGTGAAATGATCATTTGCAATAGACACAATTACAGGCTACTCATTCATTAGGCACAGTCATTGTCAGACAGTTATGAGAAAGCCCTTCTCTTAGCAGCAGCAGGGATTTTTAAAAGTCTGGAGAGCAACCCTCCCCCTTCCATAGGTTGTTCAGGAGCTCCACAAAATTTGGAGATTCTCCAATTTATTTCCTTTCCCAGAGAAACACTCCTACATACAGAATTCCCATGGATCCCTATATTGTTCCTCAGCCACCACATCACACTCATGGAGGTGAATCCAGGACAGTAAAAGATATAAGACAAAAAAAACAAACCTCTCTCTCTGGAGATAATTTTTTTTTTTTTTCTTGGAAGGCAAAACATGAGTTTTAAAGCCTCATTAGACAGAGCAAGACTCGAGTCTGAGCTTTTCGTGTTCTGGAACAAAGATTTGCTCTCTTGATTAGAATCATGTTACTGTTATCACCTCCCATTCCTAGTAGTGCACATCAGTCCTGATTTTTTTCATGAAACCTCTGTACAAAGCCAGATATCAAAGGTATGCATGCAACATTCACTTTCATATATGACATTGACATATGCAATAGATACAAAAGCACATTAAAACTGCTTCTGTAAAAACTGAATTTCCTTCCCAGCATAATACCCAAACCACTGCTTTTTACTTCAGTTACTATCAGTTTCTTTCACTTTGTTGAACTCTGCCACATGTGGAAAGATAAATTATGTATTGATTTTTTCCTCTGTTTAATAGCCTCATGAACAAAGAGGCAGTAGTGTTGAAAATGGTGCTTCTGGGAGAGAAGGGACATCACCTGCAGAGCATTTTGAATCACAGCTCTCTTTTGGGTGTTTTTTTCTGAAGTTAACAGACTTACCACCACAGAAGCACACTTCCAGAAAGTGCATTCTGCTGATTGCTCCTCAAATTGGAGCAAAGGAGAGCCATATGCATCTATCACTATTCGTTCTTCTGCCAACAGTACAGCAAAACTAATGGTCCTTTTCTGCCTCTGTCCCACTCCCTTTGCTCCTTCACACATTTTATGACAGCACACCACTCTCAGTGCTGTTGCTTTGTGGCTACTCCCATACCTGGTATCTTTTACGTGCCTATAAAAGCTATCCTCCTAGTAGAGCTGCCCCAAGAAATGCATCACTAGCAATTTCAGCCTTAGGTGAGCAATCAATTCACCACAATTCACTGTGCCATGCACAATTATAACTACAATAGGTTGCTTCTTTATTGAACACTACAAATCCTTCAGCTACTAATGGCAGAGTTTTCAGCAGTCAAAACAATATTTCATTTCTCGCCTCTTCAAGCACATTTTGTGATGGTGAGTTAATTCAGCTAAGTTAACTAACACCATGAGAATAGTTCCCTCAAGGTATTTTGTTATTTCTTATTTGAAGTCCCCAGCCAGAATAAAGATCAACAATGCTGGAGGGTGTGCGAAAAAAACCAAAATTGTTTATTAAGACATGCTACCACAAAAGAGCTGCCACAGAGTTTTAGGCTCTACTTCAAACACATACTAACAATGTCAATCATCATTTGGTCCACAAACTAAGTAACACCAATTCCAACAGGAGCATTCCATTTCTTATCAATATTTAAACACCAAATTTTTCCTTCTTGTTGAAACATAAACTCCAAATGTTTCACAAAGCATTATTTCAGCTATCTGGATTTCTGATCAGAAACTAGTAGCAAAACAAAGACCTTAGTAGAAAGGGTAAAATATTTTGCTAAAACAAATATATATACTCATTTTTTGAGAAAATAGCAGAGTACATCAGAATTTTATCTCACTGAAAACATTCTACATACCATGTTTGAACATTTTTTCAAGTAAAATGTGTGGCTACATAAAAGAAAGAATTTCTGTCCGAAACAAAAATCTTCCCATCCAAATACAAAAATTAACTGCCTCCCCTCAAAAAAAAAAAAAAAAACAACAACAACAAAAAAAAAAACCCCCCAAAAAACCTTCCCAGAGACAGAAATCAATTTAGCTGACCTGAATGGGTTTTTCCATATCTGTTTAGGGTTTGGGCTTCTTTTTCTTTTTTTTTTTTTTTTAATGTCTGAATTTTTCAGAATATTTTATTTGGGAAAATGCTAATAAAAGTCACAAAAGAAAAATCCACTGAAAGATTCAAAGTTTTAGTTGAGGTGGACAAGCATTCCCATTAGCTCCATCATTAATAGGAGGTATGTGGATTCTTTTCTCTACCCTCTGGAGAGAAGCCTGCTACATCTCTCATTCCTCCAGAAGAACCTTAAGCAATGGGTTTAGTCTTTCCTACTCATAGTGATGGCTGTTTAAGGAGCCAGTGAAAAAGTGACTTCCAGCAGCACCTGGGGCACTGCATTACTGGTGTAATGCATTGCTGCTGTAGTGCAGATAGCATTACACCCAGAATGTCCTAGCCCTGGAGGCGTGGATACCAATCTAACTGGTTAGAGGGCCAAACTGACACACTCTGTGTTTCAGACATCTGTTAATGCCCCTCTCTGCAGGCCACTGGCCCCTCCTTGACCTCTTGTTTCTGGCATAGAGTACTGTATTACCCTTGCTTTTATTACAAGTAAACAAAATAAACAGTCTGTTTAAGGTTGCAAAAAATCCTTTCAATCACCAAAGCATTTCCTTGATTTCTCAGTCAGCTTTTATTTATTTTTTCGTGTGCTTGTTTTTTCCATTTTGCTTCACTGCACTGGGTCCTAAACCCTGCTTCAGCAGCTGACTTGGACAAAATATTGATACACACAATTCTACCTACAGCCCTCTTGGGAAAAGTTTGCAGTCCATTTCTTACAGCTTCTCAAACTCATTCCTTTCTTCCTTAAAGCTCAGTCTCTGTCCCATAGGAGAGTTTATGACTCTACTGGAGAGTTTACAAACTGGGCAGCTCCCATCCCTCGAGCTCATCACAAGCAAGAGCATCCCACTGCAAAGCTTCACATGTGTCACTGCAACCTCACTCACTTGCTCGTTTCTCCAAAGAGTTAATTTGAGGATTTCCTTATCACTTACAAGAAACTTGTTTATAATTCATGGGAGATTATACAATAGACACTGGAGGACTTTGAATACGTAAAATATTCTGCCTGTCCTAAAAAAAATAGGATGATTGTATCCTGAGTTAAACCAGAGCCTCAGTTCTGTCCTCTACACAGAACAGAGCCAGCTGTCATTATGCATAAAGCAACTTCAAAAGCAAAGCCAGATATTTTCGTTATGAAACAAAGGCTATTGGTAGCAAAGAAAAAGTATGAAGCTAAGACATACCACGGAAGAAAATGCTGTGTCCAGTGGTGTCTTTGTGCAGAACAAAAGAGGGCAAACACAGCTCCTGCCCCGAAACTGGCTTCTGTGCTCCTTACCCACTAATGGTCATTGGCTTTCAATGGAAGGTGAAGTAACTAGCATATGTCTTCAAATTTAAAGGTTTAAGACATGTAAATTCTATGCAACCAGGAGCTGTTCCTTTCTCCCTGCTTTAATTGTGTGGATTTTTTTCAAAATGAGATTGTAAGTCCAGTGACACATACTCTTGACCTTGTGAAGAAAGCTGGCTTTAAGGTCACCTATGGCATATTAGGATCCCTCCCCCCAGCCCCAAGGAAAGGGTGTTTGTCACAGGAGAGGATTCCCTGTTACAGAAAGCAAAGATGAATCAGAGACCACAAATGCTGATTTTGCTCTAAACTCTGGATCTATGGTAACATGTGGGAAAGGATTTGTGGTCTGCATCTGAATATTTGAAAAGTCAAAAGTCACTATTCTAATCTGTCATTTTCTACCCTACACATCCACACACCCTGCACATTCCTAAGGGTCTAAATTACTGTGACAATGCTCAAACTGCAGGGCTAGCTTTCATTTAATCAATATTACTTATATTAAAGTATAGAGGTACTGAACTCTTGATTTTAGCAGTCATCAACAAGACAGTTGATACCTGTGTCATGATGGCTTCTTCTATTTGCACAAAAAAGGCTGTTTCATAAGTCCAGCAAAAATGGAGAGAAGATAGGAAAACACACAGGCTGACAAATCCCTGAATGCTGAGGTTTATCTATTAAATAAAAAAACAAAAAAACCAAACCAGTAAAGTATTTCTGTTTTGCTCTTTCACCTGAAGATACAAGGGTAGATGTTATCTTACCCGTACTAGCAAATGTAAAGCTGTAAAGAATAATGTCCACTAATGAATTTAGGGAAATGTCCTGCACTATTTTTCAGGTTGAAAAATAGTTTATTCCACAAATATTTGAGTGAATAGCAAGGTATATACAGTGTGTAAAAGCAACATATCTAAGGGTCATGGAATTAACCATTAGGAAAACCATGACACTTAGGAGCACAGTAGTACAAACACAATTTTGGGTAGGTTACGCAAGTGTAGACCCTACCAAAATTCATGTGAACCACTGCTAGAACGCTGAAAGCAAATCTACTAACACTGTGTTCTCATCCACTTTTAGACATCCCATATCCAGTTCAGTAATTTAGTTAAGTATCACCAAAAAATGATAGACATTTGTCATGACACCGTTTAAAATTATGAGATCCAAGAGATTCACTACATCCATCACTATATAAAGAAATGACTTCACAAAGCTTTTTGTTGACCTGTGTGTTTTATGTGCAACATGATTTTACCTAGCACAGAACTACTGAGTGAGAAGTCAACACCAACACAAAATACACAATTCTACAGCATTAAAGCCTAGTTTACGTTCATTTCTGTTAAGGTTTATAATTGTGTCACCTGCTGAGCTTGGTTTTTCTGCTCCCTACCCCTGCCCTACCTCCTCAACACTTTTTTTTATAATCCAAGAAAATTATAAGAGACTTACTGCAACAGTAAAGGCAAACATTTCAATATGCAGAAGTCAAGATAATACAAGGTTATTGTTCCCAGAGCTATACTGATTTTACCACACTGAACACACTTTACAAATAATTGTATGCATGTATTACTATAGCAACAATTTTACATAAATCACTCAACATAGCCAAGCAATTACTACTATGGGAACCTTTATATTTTTTATTTGCCTGACATTTTTTATCTATATGGTTTAATTGTTGTATAAAAATAATTTAAATTTTCTCTGCTTTATGTTATAGCTTTATAATATACTGTGGCTTACCCCAGTACACTCCACTATTTTCACTACCAAATAAGGAGAATTTGGGATGTTTTTATTAGAGAAGGTAAACTTTAGGAGCTTTCCCAAGTTCTCAGTGACAAGCTGGGAAAATTCTAATAAAAGTCACATAAGAAAAATCCACAGCAAGATCCAAAGTTATGGTTGACGTGGAACCTCATGGTGAACTTGAAACTAAGAGTGAATTACCAATGAAAATTTGGGGCATTTCTATCACAATATATAGAAACCATTTCAGAAGCTCTTCTAAAGCTTTTTAAAAGTTCAGAGCATGTATTCCCTTTTATAATAATAAAAGTACCTCAAAGCTCAAAGTGTGGACATATAAGGAATTCAAATTTCCATTTAATCATCAAGAGTTAGTGTAAAAGGTGGCTGCAAAATGCTACCAGTTCTGGCAAATTAAGCAACTAATCTTTTAAGGAATAATTACTATACAGAATTTGCATCCAAAATCCCAGATTCAAGTATTTACAAAAAGTTCTGAAAAAAAATCAACAGAAATTACTACCATCAAACCTAAAAACACCCCAGGCATATATCTTTGAAACTAAGATCATATTAATGGGATATTCCTGATAACAAAGCACAAATTTGTAAAACGTTCAACATCTCACAGAAGGGAAAGAAAAAGGAAATCTCATCTGTGGAAGTCCAGTGAATAAATCCATAATACTTACAAATATCCACTCCATTGATGAGGCTGTCCTTGTTATAGTTCCTCAATGCTGGTGCTATAGAGGATTTCTAACTTTTTAAGCAGCTATTCAGAAGCAAAGGCCAAACCTTCAGTGAAGTAAGATGACTTAAATACCTCCACATGTGATGTAAGCTGACCCATTTTACTTCACAACACCTGTTTTTTGTCTCAGCTGCTGATGCACTAGCTCATATCCACAATAAAACACCTGATGAAATCAAGCAGAAGAGAATACAGCAGCACTTTCCCTCCCTGACACCACTTGTGGCTTCCTGGATATGTCTGGAAGGTGGGCAGTTCTCTCTCTCCCCACTTCAGAGACACAATAGTAATATATTCTGACCTACAAATGTGAAATGGAATTGTGATTTTACAACATATTCCGGATATCAAAAAAGGAACAGTGCCCCAGCCTGTTGGTGACCTCTTCATACTAGAGTCCATTTTTGTTTCTGTAATTTGAGAACCACAAAGTCATCTAGAAAGCAAAACATCTGAAAGTCATCTGCTCACAGAGAGCACTGCTAGGCATTCCCTTAGAATTAATATTAATACTGCTTCAGGGTATGGATCTTTCCAATCTCAAAATCTAAACTCTGTGGAAGTAAACCATGTATCCCTAAATAAAGGGAATACAAGAGAGTCAGAATGATGCATGTATTAAAGGCAGGGCAAATTACACTGGAGTTAATATTTTAATTCAAACTATGGTATTTAACTTTGTTCCAAAGCTCAGGTTTTACTCTCTTCCCTGATAAATCCTGTTAGTCTGTCTTCTCTTCCTCTATTTCACCTGCTAAGGACTTTTGAAATAAGGAAATACTAAATGAGGATTTTTCCAGAACTAGACTGCATTACTCCAGTTTGGCAGAGAGATTTCTTTACCAAGAGTCCAGCACTGAAAAACATTTTTGCTTTTTTAAGGCCTGAAAATCTATAGCTGACCTGACCTATGATGATTGCAGATGAATTTTGATCCACATCTATTTAACAGCATGTTTGAATTAGTGAACTCAGTCAATGAAAAAGGGAACACTAATTTTTTTTCCCAGAAGTTCTAAAAAATACACTCAGTAAAAATACAATTTCTCAACCTTTAGTGCAAAATAAAATATACATGCTATCAAAAAAGAAAACCAAAAAAACAAAAAAAAAAACAACTGAGTTTTAATTGAAATTACTCATGATCACGGATCAGAACAAAAGCACCTGAATTAAATCCATCTGCGCATACTATTTGTCTCAAAAGTTTAATAAGCTGTACTGGGCCTGGCTGGGATGGATTTGTCTTCATAGCAGCCTGTATGGTGGTGTATTTTGAATCTGGGCATTTTTGATTAAAAGCTAAAACAGTGCTGATAACACACCAGTGTTTTGGCTATCACTGAGCACTACTTGTACGGCATTGAGGGGGTTTTTTGGATTTTTTCCTTTTCTTTTCACTCTGGTCCTGCAGACAAGTAGGCTGGGGGTGTGGAAGAAACTGGGAGCAAGACGGACAAGACAGCTGACCCAAACTTACCAGAGGGATACTTCAAACCATATAACCATGTGCTCCCAGTAAGAGCTCAGCAAAGGAGGAGGAAGGGAGCACCTCTGGGGCTACAGCATTTATCTTCCCCAGGAATTGTTAGGCATGATGTAGCCTGGCTTTCTGCAAAGTGACCAAACCTCTGCCTGTTGATGAGAAGCAGTCAGTGAACACCTTATTTCGGTTTGCTTCTGCTTGCAGCTTTGTCTCACCTATTAAGCTCTCTTTATCTTATCTCACTTTTGCCCCTCTGATTCTCTCCCCACCTCCACAGCTGGGCTTAAGGAGAGAGTGACTGGTGAAGACTTAACCTCCAGAGGGGGTCAACCCACCATGTAAGAAAAAATAAACCAAATAAATAGACTTCATTTTATATCAAGGCAGACATACATGACTATAGACTCCAGTTTTAGATTGTAAACTAGAACTAAATCAAGTTATCTGAGATGGAAAATAGCAGAGAACCTGTCCAGCCAAGTAGGAAGAAAAAACAGACTCAGTGTCATTAATTAAATTCATCAGGTCTGATAAAGGCTTAAGACAATATCTGCTCCCAGGCAGCCCTAATCATTAAGAAAATTAATTAGTAACAGGCAGAAAACTAGAATTAAGGACAGAGCATGATGGACACATTCAAAAAAAGGAAAAAGCCTTCCCTGAACATTAACATACTGATGAGGAAGAAAAGAAAACTCAGAGGAAACAGTGTAAGAACAACATGTAAAATTCTCTATTAAAATCTCTCATCTTTCTGGCTGGTAGAAACCGCTTTTTTGAAAAAAGCTATGGCCAAAGCTAGAGGGCCTTAAGAGGAAAATTTTGTTGCATGAGCACCTAATTGATTAATACTAGACACCCAGAGTATATTTATTACTTCTGCTGCCAAAGTTTTGCTCTCTATTGAAAGACACAACACTCTTGTGCCAGCAAAAATCAGACTGGCACCTCAAAAACTATTTACTCACAGTTTATTGTTATTAAAAGAGAACACAAAACAAATAAAACAACAAATCCTGAGCACTCAATGACTTGTATTTATACATAGGCTGAGGCCTTTGTGCATAACTGATGCATGTGCATCATATGTTCAGGCAGATCTTTATTCAAATCTAAGCTACAAAACGGATGGTGCAGTGAGAGCATAAACCCTGCCTCACAGTACTTTGCAGAGAGAAATGTTTACAATGACTTCTGCCTCAATAATGAGGAAGTTGTCAGGCTTCTGAACTTCATCATTTCAATATATAAATCTATAAGGGTTGGGGAAGGAGCTCAGAAGGCATGTGAGGCACAGGGGAAGAGGAAGAAAGAAGTCTCAAAAAATGTTGCATTGTTTGCTAAGATTAACAGATCATAACAAATAAAAATGGAAAAAACACCAAAGATGTTTTTGTAATCCTCATATTGAAATCTGGCTCTGTTCCACTGCACTTCATACAGTTAATAAAGATATTGCAAATTTGCATAATTTTGAGCATTTAGTGAAAAACTGGTATTGGCTCCCAAGAAGCCACCCAATTCAGTGTCATTCTCCATGAGTTGTTCTACATCTAACTGCTCTAAAACAAATTAATCAAGACATGCTCTTGGGTGTTCTGCAGCTTCTACACTAATTAATTCAGACCTTTCTTCACTTGTATTTGAAAGAGAATATGAAGGCAAAAAGGGTTGGGGAATTTTGTCTCTATAGCTTGTCTCATTATGCAGCTGAGTGTGATTTAGCCCCTGCATGTACAGTTAGCAAGCAGAAGAAAACTGCTGAGCACCCACAAATACTGCTGAAATCAAGAGGAACGGAAGGGACATTGTGACTTTGAGACATGGCTTATCCTTCTTCAGAAGCCTAGTCATAGGCAGAAGGCCTTATTCTGAAGGTGTGTAAAAAGATTTCTCTACTGGTGGGTTTCATCTGTTTTATTTCCAGAGGGCAGAATCAGGCACACTGTACCAAACAGGCCAAGTCCCAGGGCAGGATGAGAAGGAAAGAAGGAAACCTGTGTCTCAAGATGAGTAGAGTTCAGAAGAATCATGAACCCATTTGCGTGCACAGGCAGCAAATCCAGGGTTGGCGAATTTATTCTATGAGCAGCACATCACTTAATGCCTCAAATTAACAGGCCCAGCAGAGGTTCCCTGTCACTCTCATTTTTCAGCCTTCTGATGTCTTCATTTTTGTGATGGAGTTGCTTACACTGTTTTTTGTAAACATGCACATGTTTTTCTAACTGTCTTCTTGTTTTTCATTCTTTCTCCTGGGAGGAGAAAGATTTGATAGACTTTGTCATTAACCAGTGTAGTTAAAAAAGATGCAATTTCACCTTCCAATCAATGGTCGTTTCCAGAACTCTATATAATGTGAAAACCAAAATAAAGTTTCTTCTTCCTTGCCTTCTCTCTGACTGCGCTGTCTCTGCGTTTCGTGTTGCGCGATAGTGTGACAGTTCCCAATGAAAAAAATCTTTCTTTTATCTAGCTTGGATGAAGATGGAGTGTTTGGCATTCAAGGACAGTGCAATGGAGATGTCCTACAAGGCTTGTCCTTATTCCATCTCCTGCTAAGCACTGCCATCAGAAGGGCAGGAGAGATGCATGGTAATCATAGCCCAGGGGTCACAAGCATTTTCAAAGCTGAAAAGGCCAGGCTGTACAGCCCATCTGCCTTCATCATTACTGCCAGAGGTTGAGATCTCTCTGTATTATTGAGATGAGTACTAAAAAGTCAATATGATAGCTGACCTGTTCAAGGAAAGGCCCTTGCTTACAGTACAAGGACTGTAATTAACACTGCAAAACATGTGACATCATCAAAGAAAGTGAAGGATTCAAGAGAGAGGTCTAAGATCTGAAGGCATTAAATGCTGCTTTTCAGCAAGTTCTCCTGGGTTTGGACTCCATCACTTTCCCACCACAAGGCTAAACTGAGAAGCAGAAATACAAAATGCAGTAGATTCCCTACACGACACAAACAGCTAGCATATGCCTCAGGTGGCAGAAAGTACCTGTCAAACAAAACTGAAAGATATTTTCAGCAGTGTCCTCAAAATACTCTGTTGAGATAGAAGATGCAGAACCTGGTAACAGTTTTTTCAGAAAAGTTTGAATTAATTGTTTTTAGAGGAAAATAGGAGTGGATCCCCAAAAGACCCCACTAGAAAGACAACTTGTGGCAGGGAGCAGCAAAAGAACAGTGGCTGCCCATGGGTCTGTGTGTGCCCATCCCACCACCCCAGCCACAAGCAGGGCAGCTACAGGGCACCAGGGAACCCCCAGCTCTGGGCACTGGCACCTCCCTGGGGATGGGACAATGATGAGCTGGGATGTGGGCCCAGCTTGGTGGGGCCCATAACTGGGCACAGCAGGGCAGGGCTGTATTGAGCTGGAGACCAGACTCTGCTGTGGCATTACTAAGGCAGGGCTGGGCAGGGATAGTCACCTCTAGGGCCACCACAACTTGCACAATTCCATCAGCAAGAACTGTAAACAAGGAGTGCATTGCAGTTTTTGGTTTAAATTTTCCAAGTTTCACAGCTACCTAATAAAATTTTACTTGCTACTTGTAAACCCTGTAACATCTCATTGCAGGTCCTCACATTTATTTGTTTTTCTAGTGTAAGTGCATTGATAACAGTAACTTCAGTGAAAGGCAAGGTCTCATTGGAGCCTAGAAGTAGAAAAATAGCTGTAAGGGTGACCAAGGAATATGTGGGCTGCTGCATGAGACAGGTGATTTAGCAACAGCAGGCACAAATAACATCAATGTATTTAATGTCATCTGTCTTAGTCTTCACTAAGGTCTACCAAAGCTCTGTGATTAGTGAAAGGGATGTGGAGATCTACCAGCAGCCCATTAGGACTCAGAGATTAATTGAGAGAATTCAACCCACACAAGCTCATGGGATCCAACAGGCTGTATTCTTGCAAGGCTGCTCTCTATTATCTTTGAAAGCTCATAGAGATCAAATGGTCCCGCATGACTGGAGGAGGGCAAATGCTGTATCAGTCTTGGAAAAAGTCAAAAGGTAAGGGAACTTGAAGTCTGACTTTGATTTCTGGAAAAAAAAATCACAAAGCAAGTCTTTTTCAAGAGTGTTTCTGGGTACGTGAAGTAATTAAGGTGACCATCTTTTTAGCATAGATTGTCATCTAGGATAAAATTACTAGATTTGGGGATGGACAGCAGTGGACGTCATTAACTTTCATCTTCAGAGATATTCTTGACTCTCACAATATTCTTGTACGCAATTTATGATGTTATGATCTGTATTGGCAGGCAATTAGATATGAGAAAACCTGCTTGAATGATCAGTCTTAGAAGACAGCAGATAGCCCATCCTACTGTATCTAGAGGCTAGCAACAAGTAGAGCACCACAGAGGTCTATCCTGGGACCTGCCCCTTCTAATATACTTATCAGTGACTTGGAGGTAACTGGTTGTACACACTTTCATCAAGTTTGCACATACATCAAATTAGGAGGAAGAGCTGATATGCTTAAGAGCAGGATTTTGTTAAAATGGATCTAGACAGACTAGAGGAATAGGCCAGCAGGAACTTTATTAATTTCAAAAATGAAAAATTCGAAGTCCTGCACCCAGGAAGAAATGAGCCCTTGCACCAAGGCAGGCAAGGGAGTAATAGGCTGGGAAGCAGCTGTACTGCAAAGGACTCTGGGCAGATAGCCAGCTGTATACCCTGGCAACAAAAAGAAATCATGGCATCCTAGGTTGTATTATCATAGCTAGTAGACAAAAGCACTTCATAGACCACATCTCAAATACTGCATCCAATTTTCCCTTCTCAATACAGACACTGATGAACTGGAGCAAGTTCAGGAGAGTTCAGTGGAGAGCTACTAAGACACTCAGGAGTCTGGAGAATTCACCCTGTTATTAGAAACTGAGCTAATTTGGCTTGTTCAGCCTGGAGACAAGGCTTCAGAGGAACCTAGCTGCAGCCTTCTGATATCTACACAGAGGTCACAGAGACAATGGAGACAGGTTCTTCAAAATTATGCATGATGGGAAGAAGAGAGATAGCAAACATTTCAAATGAGAGACTGAGACCAGCTAGAGGGAATTTTTTTTTCACCACAAGGGCAGACAGTCGTAGGAGCAGCTTACTCAGAAAAGTTGTGCAGTCTCCTTCCTTGGAGATTTTTAAGTATATAAAGTATATAAATTCCAAGTAATCTGGTCTGAGCTCATAGCTGATCCTACTTTGAACATGAGGCTGGACTACAGATCTGTTTAGGTTCCTTCCAGAATCAATTATCCTGTGATTCTGTGATTATTATATTTTCTGTCCAGTATGGACGGTCTTAAAATCTCTTTGCATTACAGCTTTGGACTCCATGCAAGCACATCTTTTCCAGAATATGCTACATCATACAACCCCTATGACCAATCAAAACTGGAAATCACAGCTGAATCACAGAATCACAAAAGTGTTAAGGTTAGAAGGGACCTCTCAAGATGTCTAGTCAAATCCTTCTGCTCAAGTTGGGTCAGGTAGGATAAGCTTCCCAGGAAAAGCAACATATGCAGAGAAATTTTTCACTTACTCTGCTATTCAAGTAAATTTCCCTCCTCTTCAGAAACCCTTATTTAAAACAAAACAAAACACCAGGGCATCCAGTGACTTCTTTACCTGCAAATACCAGCACAGAAATCAATCGTCTCATCTGAAGAGCAGCAAAAACACACTAAGAATTCCTAACAAACTTGGTGAAGTCTCAGGACTGTTAAAGTCTGACAGAAGATGACTAAAGCAAAGACATATATTCTATGAAAGCAAAATTGAATTGGTCTCAGACAAACTTTCAGTGGCTTACTTTCTTTTAACTCATTGAAACATATCTGCAGCATACGTAGCTATGTTGAGTAGAGCAGCTGGAAATAGTGCTATGGATCCCCACACTGGAATTGTCAAATGCTCAAATAGCAGAGTAGATTGAGACTTTTTTGAATTTGAAATGTTACCTGGGACTTGATACCCATGTGCGCATTTGTCTTCATACATTCTGAATGATAGTTTCTGTTCACCTTAATACTGGCATTGGAGGAAATAAAAAAGCAATTAATTAAACAATATGGAGGAAGGACTTAGGAGTTTCCCTAAAGTTACTTGGGAAGGTGAATTTTAAATATACTACAGAATAAAATTACAACTCTCTATATATTTAGACAGTATATTTCTCCCTCAAAAAGGGTTACACTTTCTCACCTGAAGTGCCAAATGATTTACTTAGCAACTGATTAACTTTTAATTTCATGATCTCTAGCCAATATTTCACCTAAAATAGAGAAAGTTATCATTGTTCTTATTAAAAATCTGGAGATTTACTCTTTTGCTTTCACAACTCAAGGACTATAATTATAATTGAGATGTCAATGAATTCTTCAGTATCTACCATGTAGTATAATGTTTCCTAAGTGAATTATAAATACAGACTTTATATTACTCCCAGGACTCTCTTCAAAGGTAGCTAAGTTTCCTAAGGTGTCACTTTACTCCTGGATAAATCTTACCTTAGCCAAACAATGACTAATCTCTAGCATATTTGTAGTTATCTCTCTTCCTCATTAAAATAGAAGTTATCTGTATCAATAAAGCAGCTTATCCTTGCTTCTCTCCTCTGGACATGAAATACCTCTGCTGCTGCCAGTAGAACATTGCATTCATGTGCCTTTGTCTCAAAGAGATGACATACTTTTTCCACTAACTCATATTAAGATAAAAGGAAATAGATTTTCAAGTATGTGAAGGACAGAAAGTTAATCAGGAATAATCAGCAGAGATTTACCAAGTGCAAATCACCCATGACCAACCTGATTGCCTTCTACGATGAAATGATGAGCATGGATCAGGGCAGAGCACTGCATATGATCCACTTTGGCTTTCATAAGGCTTTTGACATAATCTTCCACAGAAGCTCAGAAAGCTGAGAAACTATGGTGCCTGACTGAACTGTTAGATATATTGAAAACTGCTTGGACACTGTGGGCTCACAGTAATCAATGGCTCAAAGTTCAGCTGGCAGTAAATAACACAATGAGAATCAGAGAGTTTGTTCTAGGTCTGACATTGTTCCTTATTTTCATCAGCAACCTGGGTCATAAGGAAGAATGCACTTACTAGAAAATGCAAGGACAGTACCAAATGGAGGAAAAGTTGATACATTGAGCAGTAGCATCTTAAGTCACAGCAGTTTGAGAACCCTGTGACCTAGAGCAAGAAGAATTTCCCAAAGCTTAATAAGCAGAACTCCAATGTTCTGCCCTTGGGGAAGAATATCCTCACACACAAGTACAGCTGGAAAGTGGCTTCCTGATTGACAGTCCTGCTGAAAGCACCAGGGACCAGACTGGGTGCCAATGTGAATATGAGCCATGGTGCAGTCTCCCTGGGAAGCTGGAAAGCCAAAACTGGGCCACATTGAGGAAGGTGCAGGCAGCAGGTCAAGGGAGCTCCTGCACTGAAGAGAGTGTGTCTGCAAAGCTGTGCTCGGTTTGGGGCTCTGCCATTCATGAAGAACGATGAGAAGCTGAGTGAGGTCCAGTAGAAGGCTGTAAGGATGGCCAGGCTTGTTTAGTCTGGCCAAGAGGGAGATCTAACAACAGCCAACAGCTGCTTGAGAGGTAGCTCCAGTCGCCACAGAGACAACTTCTCATCAAATGTGGCCAACGGCAAAACAAGGGCAAACGGGGAGTGGTTGCAGTTAGGAAGATTGAAGGACATTAAGAAAAAAATTCTTCACTAGAAAGATGGTTGAGCACTATATTATTCACATAGGTTGAATCTCCAGCTTCAGAGGTTTTCAAGGTTGTCAGACAAAACAGGCCTAGACTTGCTAACAGCCCTGCTTCAAGCACTTGAGGGCCTCCAGGGGCTACTTCCAAACAAAATGTTAATGATTTTGTGAAAATTTTTGAAAAAAGTCACACTGAGAAGTGCACTTTGCTTTTTAGAGTAAGTCTTAGAAGGGTTATGGAATATGCCCTCTGCTCCTGAAGTTTATTGAATAAATGTAACCAATAAGAATAAGGACTAATCCAAAACAGTAAGATCTCCCTTCATATTACCTACAATGAAAGGACAATTATTCACCTATTCAGGAACAGCAAGCATTTACTGAATTACAAATCAACATGGAAAGGCAGTTTTCCATAGGCAGAATGTGGCCTAGACTTTAATCAGAGAACAGCATGGAATGCCATTCCCCTTCTATTATGTATTAACATATTTTTGTTTTTACAGTCATGGCACTTTCAACACAGGAGTGTGAAAAATGTCTAATATTTGTTCAGAGAAAAGAATCATGAACATTATTCTGTCAACTTTTTGGCAGCTCTCCCATGCAAGACTTTTTTTTTTAATGAGACAGACCAAATACAAATAAACTAAATAAAAATAAACTAAATAAAAATAAACTGCAAATCAAAACAGTTCATTTAAATCTGTAAGAAAATAACAAGATACTGAATTATGCTCATGTCTTCCAATAAAAATGTGGCACACCGTTGCATTTCAACTGTCAAGCAGTAAATGCGTATCATTGTATTTGGTTTTTTCCTCCTGACTATAAAGGAAATGATGCCTGTCCTGGCAAACTCTCAGCTAAAAAGCCTGCCTCCTACCATGCACATTATTTAATATCTGCATATGCCAGTATTATGCCAAATGTCTAAGTGGTTTTTCCTGCTGTTGGTCAGTGTTTTCAAATAATAAAAAAATTATTAATTGGTATGTAAACTGCATAATTTGTGGGACCCACCTTATCTCCTTTAGCAAAACAGTTTTCTTTTTAATCATTGCACTTAAATCAAGTCACTCATCTTTAGCAAAGCTAATGAGCTACTTAGTACTGCTGCTGCAGCCATTCAGTCATGCTGACTTCAATAGTATATAAAGCAACATATTGAGAGAAAACAGGGATAAAAAGCCTACTCATAGTGGAATTATAAAACGGTTTATAGAAAAATTCTGGGAACTCATAGAGAATACTCAGAACTCATAAAAAGGTACTGAATTAGCTGCATGTGCCTATATCAATAAATTAAAGACAAGGCAAGGGCTCAAATACCAGCCTACACTCATCCATAACATTTAATTGCTAACATGTATACTCCATCAACAGTTGGCAATTAATATTCTCCCAGACAGTGGGAGATTAAGTACAGTCTGCAGGATAAGAGAGGTCAGGGACAGTGTGTTGTGAATGCATAAATGCAGTATGGTCCATTCTATTTTCTACCATGGGCACAACCCTGAGTCTTCAAGAAAGTTGCTTAAAACAAGAATCAGCATTACACTCTCCCGTGCCCCAGAATCAAAATGGATATCAAAAGCACAGATGGTATCAGGTACCACCAGTGCAACTAGTTTGTCCTTACTCCAGAATTAGCTCTCCAGTGCTCCTTATTCTTCAGCATGCATTCCTTACAACACTACACTGCTCCTCCAAGGAGCAGTATGTCTGGCGTTCACTGCTGTAACCACAGCTCACAAAAACATTCCTGATAAGTCAAAAATGCAGAGCCTGGGTACTGTACTGCTGACAGTGCAGCCACAGCAAGAAAGAGCCAGCCTCAGTGGGTAGAGTTTTAACTAGTTTCCACTGTGTGGCTTTCCTGCTGCAGCAGTAATATTGACAGTACCTGAGCTCAGCAGCTTCAAGCTAACTCAACTCATTCACCCCAACTGCAGCTGCTATAACACAGGCGTACCACAAAGTCCAGCTTTCAAAGGCCAGGGATTTTCAAAGGCTTCTCTCAGCTGCTGGCCAGCCCTGGAGTCCAGGCTGGTTGGGGCTCACAGAACACACACAGAACAGCTCACAACCTGCCTTTGTGAAACAGAGGCTGGGGTGATGTGAAGCCCCCACAGCATTGACAGAGATCCTCAGTGGCACCTCCTCAGGCCCAAATGGTACCCAAATACTGAGCACAGTGGGTCAGCCCCACATTCCCCCCTCTATGGCACCAGAGGGTTTTTCTCCAGTGGTGTTTGGCAGAGGGGAAGTAGTTTCAGCCATGTGGATATGCAATGACACAACTTCAGCAGGAAAAGCATTACATGTCCTCCCAAAGAAGAACATCCAGATCAACACAGTGTACCTTAAAAAGTAGTGCAGCACCCCCACCTGAAACCAATATGCCTGGGCAGGTCTGAATAGCAATAAAGGCAAATCTTGTCCATGATACTGATATGAACAATCCACTTCCTGATAATATGTCTATAATCATAACAGAAAAATACTTCATGGTGCATAATCCCATCAAACCAGTGAAATTCAGTAAGCAGTACACGACTGGGCTTAATTGCCTACTGAATAAAAAAATCCAACACTGCTAAGCATTTTAACTTCTGGTCCTTAACGCCCTGAAGAGCTTTCAGGATGATGCCTTCAATAGGTTATCTCCTGAAGTTCTGATAATAAAGTTTTATTACTTTCCTGTAAGTAGATTTAAAAAAGTCATGCCTCTGAGTTAGGAATGAGCGCCAAAAGTTCTTGATTTTTTTCATTTTCCTTCTAATAAAATAAAAAAGAGTTGTTCTATGCAAAAATGGGGAAAAAATGCAACACATCTAGAATTTCAATTGGCATCACCACACTTGAGTAGCCTCTGCTACTCAAGTGTTTTACTTATAACACAAAGAAAAAGAAAAGAAGAAAAGCTATATTTCACTCAATGGAGGTTGGTAGTCCCTTCACAAAAAAAGCCCTCTCATTTAAGGTGACATGGAATTATTTTGTTAAGTCTTAAAGAGTTGCCTTAGTGAAACATTAGTTTCTCAATTGGATCAAACTAATTTGACTTAAAGTAAGTGGGAGGAATGGTTTAATTAGCACTATTGAATATACTCCGCACCAGACTAGATTTTCCTCTCAGCATCAGGCAGAACTCATTAAAAAAGAGAATTCAACCTTTTGCTCATAATTACCTTTGGTAGACCAGCACTTGAGACAATTTTCTAATTGCAGAAGAGGAACTGCACAAAGCTACCATTCAAATGCATATATTAATTTAGTTTTATTTTCTGCTCAGCCTTCCAAAACTAATTATTTAACACTGAGGTTAGGAAATTGAAGAGCGAGCCTCAAGAGGGATGGGGCAGAGGGTCTCTTAAATAAATTGCATTTGAACCTTGAAGGGGAAGGACAATTCTAAAAAACAACTTGCAAGATTGCATAAGAAAAAAAGCCCCCCAAACAAGCCCTATAAAGGGCATGCAGTTCAGCATTGTTTTTGTCTTCACACAGCTGCCTTACGAGATTGGAGAGCTACATGGCAAACAACATTCACTTCTAAAAAATAAGAGTAAAGATAAAAGTAAAGTTTTGTATGTGGAAAAAGCAAAGTGATTTGACACAAAGTGACAGGTTTTGAGCTGACCATAACTACCTAGAAAATACAACTCAGATTTGCTCTGCGGCAGCCAATAGAAGACGTGAAAGCAATCACTGAGATCGTCTCTGATGAAGAGAAGAACAAAACACAGAGAGAAGCAAAAAAGGAAGTTTTCCTGCTCTGCATTTATTACCCAAAAGGCACACTCTGACCTCATAGTACACATACTGCAATGTGCACACAAGAAACTGTATGGAGCCAATGTTTTAAATTAAATCTTAAAACAGACTTTGTGAATGTGAGGAAACTGCTTTCACAAAACATCATTCATCATCAAATAAATGGCCAGGAAAGTCTCATATATCAATGTTCCTACTGGGTACCCATAATCTGGATGATGTCTCAAGCAAAGGGCAATACTTACTAAAGTCACCATGTCAACCAAATACTTCCTCTTGCACAAAGAAATTCTCACACCAAGTTTAAGACTTGCTTCGACTATGCTTAAAGCACAGCCAAAGATCAACCAAGGAGTGTTAATAGGACAAAAAGGAGCTTGACAGCACTTCTAAAAGAATCCTCAGCATCTTCCAAGATACACCTCTAAGTCTGCAGGTTTTCTAGGGAGTAATACCCATGTTGTATTGCATGCAGGAATGCTTTCTCTTGCTTAATCTAGCAAATCTCTGTCCTACTGTCATTCTGTTCTGTAGATCTCCATAAACCCCACTTACTGTTACTCCAGGTGCATCATAGATGGGAAGCTGCTGTTAAGAAAAATTATAAACACCTTCTAAAAAGGCCATTTTCTCTCTGCTAAATTACTTTTGATAGCATCTTGTAAATTTATTGACAATAAATTCCTGTTCCACTACATAACTTTAAGAATTGTTTTCTTGATAATAGAAAAAAAACAAGTTAATACATAACCTTGTTCATTACCAGATGCAGCAGAATCCTGCAAACAGTAACACAGAGTACAAAGACTGGTGAGAGAGTCAGTACTGTGGCTGGATGATACCACTAGAAATCCTCAGATATAGTCTCATTGGAGCACAGGAATCCTGTTTCTCAACAAAGCACTGCCAAAAACCCACACAAATTCTATCTTGTACCTTAACTGCCCCAAAACAGCACAAGACAACAGAAATCTCTAACAACATACTCCTGAAATTTTAGGGAATAATTTTGTCAGCCTTAGACAATCAAACTATTTTTTATTTTACCTCATTAATTCTAGTTTTTCTTTACCACATCTTTCATACAACCCCCAATCAATCCATTCATAAAATAATTACACTGTCCCATGACAAAAACCTCGGACTTACCTGGTAAAAATAATACTAGACAGGAAAACTATGGTTTGATAGTATTTTCATTTAGTTTAGCATATCCTCCCTTTATCCCTGATTGGGATAAAAGAGGTCCTTATTTAGAAAAACATGACCGAAATCAGAAGCAGACTTCTTTTTCCTTAGAAACAGACTTGGAATCAGTTAAGCAAGGCCTATGCTTTTGATGTTCTTCTCAAAGAAAAAACTGATTCAAGAATTCACAGTACAGAAAAACACAGGAAGAACAGTCTTTACTATTGAGGAGTGTAAGATTTCTTCTTAAATTCTGTATTTCTCTAAATATACATGTATATGTATTTCTCTAAATATTTCTCTAAAATACAGAGAAAATGCAATTTAGGAGAACCCTAACTTCATAAAAAAGGTAATGTGTTATGACAAAAGCACAGGAATTATATTTAGCAAAATGCACTTTTAATAGCTGCAATTAAATTGTTATGAAGTATCTTAAGGTGAGACTTTAATATAAATGGAAAAAACAAGATGAAAATCTAAATCATAAAAATGACTATATTTTATGGTGTCTCACCAGAATTACATCTAGGAAAATTGTGAATTACACAATATCACAAGCATAATTCACATGAAGATTTTCTCTACAAATTTAACCACAAAAAGAACCTTGTGGTAGTTACTAAATAATAGTCTCTAACTGAAATTCAAGTTCATCTGTAGCACCCAAGTGATTAAAATTAATATGATTCAGAATTGTTAAAAGAAAACATCCATGCAGGACTAATACAAGACACGCATTTCAGAAGTCAAAATCTATCATCAAGTCAGGTAATTGCTGTGCTTCAGAGGAGCACACACATAAAAATATTGCATATGAACAGAAATATTATTATATGGGTACCACTGTTAAGGAAAAAATATTGGGTTTTCTGTAAATGTGTCTCCCCTTTGCCCCTACGAATAAGTAAAGACACAAAGAAAAACATGTTTGGGAAAAAAATAAAGCCCCAGAGGCATATAAAAATAATTATGATATGAATCTTCTCACATGTAAAGGCCCATAGGATTTCTTTGTTCTGATGAAGCTCAGAAAAAATCCTTCAGTCTATTAACCTCTTGCAGAGTAAAGAACACTAAATGCCTGAGAAGCAGTCAACACAATTTATTTAGACTGCATTTTCTGCAGTCTTAAAGAACATTTCTACTCAAGACACAGAAGTATCTGTTAAGTAATGGAATCTCCAAATCTTGTTATTCCTCCTTTTATTTATTTATTTTTAAAAATCTCTTCATCTCTCTCCTAGGAGTTTTCCCCACACTACCCGATGTAGAGGGCATTTGTACACTTCATGGGCATTGTAAACTATGGACAACAGCAGGGAGGCAGGCCAGACCCAGGGTCTTCTGGCTGCATGGATGTAATAGTGTGACATCCCAGTCCATGTGGAAAAGTCACAAAACATGGCAGAGAGGCATAAGCAGGACACTGGAGACCACACGGGGTTTGGCTGCTGAGCACTGGATGGTCCAAGAGGGCCAAAGGGATGAACCTTTCACTGCCTGCTGTTCCAGCAGGCTCTGGAGGTGTGGGAGCAGCTGCCTGTGGAGATGTTTGGGCACTGCCAGGGCTGGGAGGTGCCTTAGCCCGTCACTGGGTGAGTGTGGTTGTCATGGATGGAGATGCCTGCTTGTTCCCTGCCAGTTCACCACCTGGGCTTTGGGAGGGCTGCCTTTCACCCATCTTTGCATCCTGCCCCAGTGCAGCTGGGGCTCTCCACTGGAGGCCAGCTCTTCTCCTGCACCTCTCCAGCAGGTGGGGATGCTGTGTGAATAGACACATACAGGTACCCAGGCTGACCACCAAGCCACGGCCAAAATGCAGAGAGCGGATTCATCTGGTTACCTCACTAACAACGCTGGGTGGCACAGGGACATGGGCTCTGTTTGGCTCAGTTCATCCCAGCAAACACAGACACACAGGGACATGGGCTCTGTTTGGCTCCATTCATCCCAGCCAAGGGCATGGAGGGTCTGCTGCCAGCCCCAATATATCAAAAAAGCTTTGCACATGCACAGTTTTTCACAGGGCTGCCTGACACAACTTCTGTACTGCCAATAGTGTGAAAATCCTATCAGCTCCCTGCTAACCATTTTATTTTACTGCCAAACCTCCAAATCAGAACTTCTTTTTTCCATATGTAAGTAATATGTTTTTTGATGATGTAAGTCCCTTCTGAACTTTGATTCGCACACCTGCCTGGTTCCTATCCCAAACTTCTCTGAGAGTTTTGAATTCTGACTGTAACCCATCAGTTCTGACTAAACTTCAACCTCAGTCCTTCTCCAAAGACTCTTCACTATGCTCTCCCAGGTCATGGCAGGCCTTAGCAGAACCTCTGACTCCCTGCCTTCACTAAATGTTGAAGAAGAAGAGAGAAATTGTCTTTATTACTTGCCAGTTATGTGGGCTCCCCAGATCGTTCAGCTCTCTCTGTTCTTTTTGCTTGTGCTCCAGATAAAAGCACGGGACAGGGGAGGAAGGAAGATGGATGAGTTCAGCATGCCTCTGTTGCAGACTTCATTTGATGCTTCTGCCTCTGAAAGTTAGCGAACAAGGCAGCAGAAGGCACTTTAATAAAAAAAATTAAACTAGACTGGCTTCAAAAATTGAGAGACAAACTGAGGGTACTTGTTCTAATTAACATCCCATAGACTTAAAAAATTCAAAAGCTACCCACCTCAACCAGATATTCAGGGAACAAGTGTCAAATTTATGCCTTCCCAGGAGAAGCAAGCAGGCTCATGGCAGGACACAAAAACATAGCCAGAAGCAATCCTTCATGAAGCACTTTCCACACAGACCTGCTCTCATCCACAGAGCTGTACTGTTTAGTGGCCCCCCCTGCCTCTGGCAGAAAAGCATGATGAAATAGCACAACATTTAAGAAAACAGGGAAGAAAAAAAAACCCAAACCACTTAACAGAGCAAAACTGACACCTGGTGAGAAACACCCTGCCCTGAAAATTGGTTAAGACAGTTTCTTCCCATGTGTGCTAAAAGGCAGCTATCTGTCATCTTCAGGGGGCATATAATGGCTGCTGCAGATATCATTTTTCAGCAGTAAGGTACGGCTAGGTCAGATGTGGCATTAAAAACAAAAAAGGGTAAGAAGGAAGGAGGGTGGAGCTCCATCATATCAAATATTTCTGTCTCATTGACTTTGTGAAGACAATATGTACATTAAATTTCAATACAGCACCTAAAATTTGCAGAAGGAATAACTGAGGAAAGAAATTTTAAAAGGACAAAGAACAAAGAGTTGAATTTTTGTACAAAAACTGAGCTTGCTAATGCTTGTGTAGAAATAAAAAAGTCTTTTGTTAATGATAGCAACAATGCAGTCCAATAAATCAATGAAAAGGGCAACTGATGGAGAGTTTACAGAATTTAAAATAAAAAGAAAACAGGGAATTACTCAACTTTCCCTGCAAAATGTTCACCATTTAATACCATGTTAAATACAAAATATGCCATTAAAACTTTTCTAAACTCTCTTTGATACACGATCTGCATCATGTAGCTTTTGCATTGGTGGATATGTTTAAGAACTTTATTTTGGAATTTCTAAAATACTAGTTTCTAGTGTTTTAATTAAACTTCAGTCAAGTAACAGAATTAACATCACTTTTCTATGACAGTGCACATTGATATGCTGTATACATCATTCCTTTCAGTTAAGTCAATCACAAAGTTGGGCTTCTGAAACATGAAGTAAACATACATTTGAGATAAAACTAGAATTGGTAGATTTACATTTTAGTCACAATGCTGCACTTCTGTACTGTGATTTTTTGCTAAAATATACTAGTACTCTGTCCAATTTCAACAGTATGTGCTTCATTTCACTTTTAAATTTACTAGTGTTTACTCTTGTAATTCAGAAATAAAGAATATATAATTGCACAGGAGCACTCTGAATAAATTCAAGATAATTTCTTGGTAGAAACATGGAGAGAAATACAATTGTTGGCTTCTAAGAATGGTAAGCACCTCCCTATTTTTGGTGGGCTGACCCTGATTCGGTGATGATTACTCACCAAAAGCTGCTCTGTCATCCTCTCCTCAGCTGGGCAGGGGAAAGAAAATATCACAAAAGGCTTGTGAGTCTAGATAAAGGCAAGGAGAGATCACGCACCAGATACCACCACAGGTAAAACAGATGCAGCCTGGGAAATTGATTTAATTTATCACCAATTAAATCAGAGTAGGATAATAAGAATAAACCCCCAATCTTAAAAACATCTTTGTCCTGCCCACTCCTCCCTTCTTACCAGGCTCAGCATCACTCTTGAATTCTCTACCACTTCTCACCCATCAGAGCAGGAGGACAGGGAATGGTAGCTGTAGTCACTTCATCACATGTTGTCTCTGCCACTCTGTTGTCCTCAGCAGAAGGACTCTTCACACTCTTCCTCTGCTCAAGTGTGGGGTCACTCCCATGGAAGACAGTTCCCCATGCACTTTTCCAGTATGGGTCCTTCTCACAGGCTGCAGTTCTTCAGCAACTGCTCCAGTGTGGGTCTCTTTCCACTCAGTGCAGTCTCTCAGGAACAGGCAGCTCTGCTGTGGGACCCCTTCAGGGTCACCAGTCGGGTCAGCAAACCTGCTACAGCATGGGCTCCTCTCTCCACTGGCCCACGGGTCCTGCCATGAGCCTGCTCCAGCATGGGCTTCCTACAGGGCCACAGCCTCCTTTGAACGTCCACCTGCTCTGGTGTGGAGTCCTCCACAGGCTGCAGGTGGATCTCTGCTCCCCTGTGGAACTCCATAGTCTGCAGGGGGACAGCTGCCACCACGGTCTGTGGGAGAATCTCTGCTCTGGAGCCTGGAGCACCTCCTCTCCCTGACTCAGCCTGACTGAGGTCTAATTCATGAGCAGCAGCACACTAAGACACTGAGATTTGAGTTCTGATTGCAGTGTGTTAATTTAGAATGGAATTCTAAATTAGCTGCTATAAAAATTAGTTCTCAACAACATTCTGAGTAAAGTATGACTTCCATTCCCCCCCAAAACCACAATTGCTTTTGATGCTTATGTGATTATGGTGTCCAATGTGCTCTGCCATTGCTCTCCTTTAGATTTAATCACTGTATGCACATGAACAAATTTTTCTGAGACTAAAAGCCCTGCAGCTAAATGTTGAACCATTCCAATACTCCTTGATAAATAAAAGATGGACACACTACAGTATTACATTTGGGTGGCCAGTAAAATTCATTCCTTTGCCAAAACCATAATCTGAAAGATTGCATTTTCTAACAGAATGGCCCCTGTGTCATTATACAAGTAGTATATGTAGTTCTAGAAAATAAGAGTTTGTTCAGGAAGGAATGAAACCACATTATATTAATGAGAAGAATGAAAATAGCAAAAGGATTTCACATTATGCTATGAACATTGTAATGTTTTAATCTGTCCTGCTAACAGACAAGTGTGCAAATGGGGGACGGAGGGATGAGTGTTTAGCTTTGATTAAAAGACCTCTCAGAACAAACTGAACTTCACAAATGTCTGTGAAACAGCATGAATTTTAAAAATAGATATAAGACTATTTCAGACACAAAATTCAATTTATCATGCTACCTGAAGAATCAACAACATAGCAGCTGTTGCAGACTAGTTATTTTAAAAAGCTGTAAATTAAAATGGCAAGAAATAACCTCTGCCACAAATACAGAAGACTTGCAAGGAGCTATTTCAAGCAGGACCAAAAAATTACATTTTGTT
The DNA here is from genome assembly GCA_013399835.1 of Leptocoma aspasia. Taxonomy (NCBI): domain Eukaryota; kingdom Metazoa; phylum Chordata; class Aves; order Passeriformes; family Nectariniidae; genus Leptocoma; species Leptocoma aspasia. The sequence continues at coordinate 1,146,224 of VXAX01000193.1, forward strand.
CACAGGACAAATTTCCTGGTCCCAGGAAAGAAATCTCATATAACAGCTAATGAAAATGAAAACAAAACCATGACGAAGGGTGTTTAATTTGTCTCTTTATTAAAATATACAAAATGGATTAATAGCTATTCTATTTAGCTTTTAAAACTGCAATTTTAATACTGCTGTGATCTCTTTCAAAACCTAAAAGGAATGCAAACTTAATAGTGCTCCTCTGATCAAGTTGTGTTCAATCACACATGCATGATAGACCCGTTCATAGTTAATGGGAATGGAATAAATTCTGCCTAAATTACAAACTGCAAGCTACTGTTTCTGCATGTTCTGGATTTTCATTTTAAAAATAGCCCTTCTTGTGAGAAGAGTAGCCAGCTAAACAAAAGCAGATAAAAGAATTCCAGGAAGGAAATAAAGAAGGCGGGGGAAAGGTAGAAGGAGGCAATCTACTAAAATGCTACACTAAACCAGTATGCAAGTAATTTTTCCAGTGAGAGGATCCAAGCAAGAACAACTGTGACTGGAATTAATAGTAATCATGTCCTGCTCAGTGATAAATGTTCTATTAGTTTTGTAGGCTTCAGAGCAATATTAAGGGCTGCAGAATAGTGGGAAGACAAGAACCCTCCCAGCCAAAAACAAAACCAGATGACCTTGCGGATGAAAGTGCTGGTGAAAATATAATTGCAAAAACTGGCTGATTTTTACACTTTCAGTAACACTCTTTTGCTGAAATGAGTTCTTGTCACACATTTGAATCTTGCACAGGAATGAAGAAATTTTCATTGTGGCACTATGAAAAGGTCTGGTGTTTCCAACCAGAGAGCTCAAGAAATATATGGAGTTCCTGCATATTAGGAAGACCTACACTTTTAGAGAAAATTGACACCAATATTTCTGTTGCTTTGAATTATTTATCAAAAAACAGAAAAAATAATTTAAAAGCCCCAAACAATTTATAACTATCAGTTTTATGTGTGTAAACACTTGCCTACCCTCTTGCATAAGAATCTCCTTATATGAAAAAGCAAATAAGCGGAGGCTAGAAATGGAGGAAAGATCAAACCTTTCCACACCTCATGAGGGAGCAGCCCTCAGGAGCAGGACAGGTGGCAGCTCAGCAGAAGCAACACTTCCAGGATAGGTAAGGAAGCCAGGCTGCTGTCCAGCAGAGGACACATCAGAGCAGACCTGGGGCAGACTTCTTTGCAGCCACCCCAGATATTCAGGCTGCCAGGTGCTGCTTCCCTTGGATGTCCAGAGCAGGAATCTGGTATCATTGGCCTCTTTTCTCAAGGAGATCTGGGATGAGGACTGCAAGCAGCAGTACTAATGTGCTATTTGAGGCGATTCCCTGAGAATGAGGTCTAGCAAGAAGGCTTCTGGCAACACCTCCACTGCACACCTTTGCAGGACATTAAACATTTTAATCCCTTGGTTCAAACCTGATGCCTGGGCAGCTGCAAAATTCTTGGTTGCATCAGTATTGTCAGCAATTAAGTCAAACTAATCTGGTGTAAAATGTGTAAAACAAAACACTGCCAGCAGCCACGTTCTTTCTTTTCTCCTCACAGGATAGCTGGGAATCTCAGCTGACTGGAACTGCCCACAGAGAGTCCCAGATGAGCCAGTTTCAACAGATGGGCTGTTCTGGTTATTATGTCATTTGGATAGCAAAGGTGCCAGGGAGGTCAAGATAATGCTCTCAATTACTTTGTAGAGAAGAGTTCAGGCATTATTTTAAGGCTGTTCATAGAGGTGCTACATGTGGAATTGAGTACACTGAAAATGCAGAATGAAGGGGAGTTGTTTTTTTACCATACAGATATATTTCAAACTCAAAGCATACCATGGCACTCAGAGAGAGCTGGGTGACAGGATATTTTCTCTAATGTGCACTTCAGTAAATTCACATACACATCAGAAGAGACTGACAGTGTTTTCTCTAGATGAATACTTTAGTAAACTGCACTTAAACAGAAACACGATACACCAATTACTGGGGAAATTCTTGCCGAAACATTTTAGCATTCATTTTGAAAAGCCTGGCCATAAGAAGAAACAATGAACTCAGACCAATGTATAGCATTTGAATTACACTGCAGAATTTCTTGGGTTCCAGAGCATTGTTGTATAACTGCATAAAGTCAGACACCACAACTACAGCAACTACAATGCACTATTCTCTTTGCATCATCTCATTTATTGCATTTCAGCGTTGAAAGTCAAACAAATGGGACTGCTAATCAATGAAGTGACAGTGCTAATCTAACTCTTCATCTGGATTTTGAACAGAGTGTACCTCTTTAATGATTACAAGCTCTCAACTTTACTGTTACTCAAAAAGCATGTATGAGATAGTACATTAATTGTGATCTGGAATGTCCCTGTACACCAAGTGTCTGTTTTATAATTCATGTTGAATTAGCTAACAGAGAAAGTAAAGTTCATTTTGCAGCAAAATCTCTAATTTTTTAGAAGTTTACACTCATTTACTAGCATTTTGTCAAACTGATAATTAAGCCTGGAATAACAGCACAGCATTACTGGGCTGCCAGCCCAAATACTGTTTAGTAGATAGACAACTAATCATCTGTATGTGGCTCCCAACTGTGCTCCATCAGAGAGAACTCTCTCTGATGGAGAGAACTCCATCAGAGGCTCCCAACTCTCCATCAGAGAGTCTAAAACTCAGGACACCTGGGTTCACCTCCTGACCTTGGGCAGTGCCCTTCCCATGAATATAGAATGAAACTAAAAATTGTCTACTTTTGAGAGACAAGATTAGAAGAAGACAGGCTAAACAGCAAGTAGGCTGCTACACTTTGTTAGCTGAAACACCCCTTTTCACTTCAATATAAAATATCACCAAACTTCAGACTATTTCCATGCTGCATCTCATCAATTCCATGGTTCAACCTCTTACAGCTTCTGCTCTTCCCACTCTTGCATTCAACTCTAACAAGGTACCATTCAGTTTTTTCTACATCTCTCTCTCATTCCAGAGGAAGCCTGACTTCTTCCATAAACAAGATGGAAAGATTTGTCTCCTGGGAATCACCCACTGTAGTGGTCTTCTGTCTGTAGGATAACTACGCCCTTGGTTATGGACTTAGGAGTGTTTGCACCTAATGGGTCCCAGGACTGCAGGAGACAGAAGGATGGTTGCATGGCTAAGGCAATTCAGTGCCTTCCTCAAAGACCTGACTGATTTAGTCTTTACTTCCTCAGTCCTGGAGCTCTCTTCAGCCAACTAAACTCACAGCTGATCACTGGACATTCTGTGCATCCATTTGCGGAGATCCATATTTTCAGAAATGCCGATCATGCAAAAAGGTACATCCAAAAACACTAGAAAGTACATTTTCATAGGGAAAAAAAAATAATTCAAAGTACTCTGGGCATTTAAAAGAACATACAGAATTAGAGAATGTGACAATTTTAGGTTTAAAGCTCTTCGTACCTTGCTTCATGCTTTGCAAAATGAAGACAGTTTATTTCCTCTCAGCATATTCTTTTCACTGCATCTCTGTGATACATGTGAAACTCATTCTACAGTAGGAAACAGTTTTAGAAATTGTCTTCTCAGGAGAATATTTGAATTATTCATTAAATAAGGAACTAGATGACATATGGAGGGTTTGCTATATTTTTTTTTAATTCTGGCCATTCGAATGTAACTATCAGTGCAGAAAATTCACTTCTGTTTGCTGAACATTTTAAGGTTTGTACTTCAACATTATCCTAATGCTGAACTAATTTTCATTTCTATATTTCCTAGTTTTTTCTATTTAGACTGCCCCTCTGCTGTCCTAGAGCTCAGCAAGCTTTATATCACAAGAAAAAAGATATAAAAGGGCATAGAAATGAGAAATATTTTTGGAATATTAGAAAGTATCGAGTTTAGTTTCAAGTTCAGATTGAGCTTTCACACTAACACACATTTTATGTGCTCCTACTCATCCCATCTCAATTAAAACTTCTACATTTGCATATAAAAATTTCAAAATCAACAGTTCATTTATCACATTTGCTTGACTTACTCATGTCTAAATCATATGCCCATTCCAGCTACTTACCACACAGCAGTTGGAAGGACCAATCAAAGACCATGGTTTCTGTTGCCATTGACAACTATGATAAAAGCGCTTTAAAGAGGGAAGAATTGGATCTAGTGCCATGAAAATAATGTGCTGAAATACAGCAAAGTTTTTAATTCTCAAGATGAAAGTATTTTCCAACATGACAGATGCACTTGCTCTGATAAAAATGAAATTATAAAAATGAGAGCCTGGCTTGCTAAACACAAATCCTATGAGTTAAAAAAAGACAAAGCAGCAATATACCTGTTTAAAAGGAAAAATGTTAAATATTCCATTAACCAAGAACCAAAAAGAATAGTCAGTTTCTTTTTAGTTTTCCAAAGAAATGTTGTCTTCATGTTCAGAATTGCCATGAAAAATAATTACAGGAACACATGGCAGGAAGCAAGGAATTAATATGCAAAGGGAAACAAACCAGTGTGCTGCAGGGGTAAGCATTCCTGTGATCACACTGATAGAGTAGTCCAAACCTGCTTGCTCACGTGCTTCAGAAAACTCAGTGCTCAACTGTGAACTACTCTTCCTTCTCGCTTGCTCTAAAATGTTTGAAATCTAGCTCTTAGTTTTTTTGGTTAAGCCAGTCATGCCTTAAGAAGCTGCACAGCACATCTTAAAGAATATAAACCTTTCATCCACTTCGGCAAAAGCTCAAACTGCAATGACTGAACGCTTAAGCAAAGAGGAGAAATCAAAGAATTACATGTGACCCTCCAAGAGAATTTCCAGGATAAAGTGAAGTCCTACAAGATTAGGAGAATTCACGCAACCTGTTCAGGGAAAACTCCCAAGATATTTGTAAATTAATGCCCTGAATGAAAAATGCCTTTTTTTTTTTTTTTTCTTTCACTGTAGAGGTATCAGGAGGGAATGAAACGCATTCACCCAAGAAAGTGCACATCTCTAGCATATTTTTACTATTCAAATAGACATTTTCTGACCTACACCCTCAGTTTCCTATACTTAGCAAACTTGCTTATGGCTTCACTGAAGTTTCTGCCTGCATAAGTAAGCATGTGCAAACAGCACACTAGGAAAGTTATGTGGCAATAATAGGTATGGAAGATAGCTGAAAACCATCCAGTTAAAAATTCCTGATTTTAAATGGAGCGCATGGCATTTTAGTAATCAGGTCACGCTCATAGACTGTTTAAAGGAAGGTGTGCCTATATGCAAGATTTTCTGCGTGGTTGTTCAGTTGCTTGCTTTACCTTTTCCCACAACAACAAAAAAACCCTAATCTTAGATCCACAACTGGTTAAGAAAATACTTGTTTTAATAGTTACTCTTTGTTACTGTCTCTATTACTGTATGACAAAGGTATGGTTCTGACTGAGTAACAAACTCCGAAAAACAAGTGCTCATTTATCAAGTTTTTGGGATTTATTTCTGGTGAGAGGATTTATTACTTGTCAATAATGTCAACATGTGGCAGTGTTAGATTATTTAGTCATTGGTCCAAAAACACTTTTCTAATATTGCTCTTTTTTCATCTACCAGTAAGGCATTAGTTATCCACCTCCATGCTCAGGACTCAAAACTATGTTTACTGTACTGGTGAAAGTTTTTGGCATAACATCAGTGTGAAAGTACTCAAATATTTAAATGCCAAAGTCCTGAAGGCAAATACAGACTATGACTTATACTGTGGATGCAGTTGCCGTGTCCTTAATTTTATGTTAAGCTGTGACCCAAGTTAAACTATCTGGCCCTTTTCTCCTCTCCCCTCCAAGTTATAAATGAAGAAAACCAAGCACATGGACCCAAGGAAGCTGGAAAGGAAGAGCAGCATCCGAAAGCCCCCCCTGCTTTTCAGTCCAGACAGACAATCTTTTATAGTGTATTTAGACTAGTAACTGAGCTATTTGAGCAATGTGGAAAAATAATCTCTTGGCAAGCATGAACTGCATCTAGAGCCAGTAGACTTTGCTAGTAAAGTCAGTATAGATTAAATCTACATATCTCTTTCTTTACCAGTCCTCTCCTAACTTTATTCAGCAGTTTCCAGGAGATTCTTATATTTTATGCAGATGTGAAATCACCTCTGGAAAGTTGGACTGAGCAGTCTGATAGAAAAGATGCATGCTTTGCTTGGACCTCCTTTTTTGGAAAGGAAGTGTCTGGGACTACCTGCAGCCTCAGAGGAGTTTGGTTTTAAAAATGCCTTATTTTTAAAAAAAAAAGCTTTCAAAAACTTAATGCAAAACCAGAAGAGAGGAAGGAGGAGGGAAAATGCTATTTTTTCCCATGTGGTTTGACTAATACATCTCAACCCAAACTTCCATCTCAGCAGTAACTCATGAATTAACCAAACTGTAGCATTTTTGAGCAAAGCAGGAACTTGGACTCATAGGAAAAGAAAACTGAAGTTAGAAATTGTAACTGGAACTCAGAACCCAAGAGAAACGGAGATGTCTAAAAAAATTCCTACAAAGTGAATCGTCCTTCCCTAAACAACCAATTCAGCAAGCAAATAAAAATGTAACATTACACTCTAAATCTTTTCCCCATTAGAAATTTCTTCAAGATTTTGATGTTGGTTTTGGAGAGAAGGAGGTTTCTCCTGTCTCATCTTCCTTCTACAGATTATATGAGATTTGTCTGTTTCCCGGTCAACAAAAGGGTCTTTCTGATAACATGAAGCCCACTGGTAGCATGCAACAAGCAAATTAATCACATTCATATAAGCATGGTTTGATTCAGGCTTTTGAACTCAGATAATAAGGAAACCTTAATCCTAAAGTAACAAAAACCCAAGGGTTTTCCTATTCGGAGTGGAAGTTTCAGCCAAGGATCAATGAATCAATGCCATTTCCAGATTCTTTGTAGAAAAATGAATCATCAGTTCTTTAAGTAAGTCAAGCCTTTAAAAGACCATATGGGATCTCCTAGAATAGCAAAAAAAAAAAAA
>VXAX01000193.1:1153265-1185102 GCA_013399835.1 Leptocoma aspasia
CCAATGAAAAACCCCCTCTTGTTAAGTCCAGAAGTTCTTGAACTACAGATAGATGAACAAATTCCTTGTAACTTACTCACTGCTCAGTGTCTCAGGATATTTAAAGACATGTCAATACAGGTAACTATACACTTGCAAAAGGTGAGTTTATATAAATAATACTCTAGTTTTTTTATTTTGTCCTATGTATTTTGAAGAAATTCAGAAATTCATTTCATCAAAGTAAATCTGGTATTTTGTCCAGGAAAATTAATGCTCCAGGAAAGGTCATAACTTGCTGTAATCTTGTAATAAATTTAAATACATTTTCCCAGGTCTTCAAGGAAAAAAATAAAAGTAACATAAAAATATATTTATTGTTCTGATTAAAAAACAATTAAATTTCAAATTTATTTGACATGTTATCCAAATAAAAGATTAGACTATTGCAAACAGGCAAAAATGAGATTTCCCAAAATATGAGTGTGTAACATCTCAAAATACCTTTATTCATTACTATAATTTGCATTTTAGCATTTTCCAAATATCTTTTCTTATATCTCCATGTTTTTACTGACAAATCTGGATAAGGACAAGCACAGTTAATGACATAATCAACAACAGGAGCACCAGTAGAAATCAGACAACAGGACTTGGATCTCAGTGCCTTAGATGTCTAGCTCATGCTGGAAACAATGTCAGGCATGGAAATTTGTTCAGGAACACATGACAGGGTTCTTAAAATAGGTCTAGACCAATATAAGCCATAAACAATATCACACAATTTTAAAATACCTGATTAAATGAACATTCTTAGTCATCTTCAGCACAGAAAGATAAAGAATTAAAGTTTACCTTACATCCATTTTCTACTCATCCCTCAAGAAAAATAATTATTTATGCAGTTGAAAAAATACGTTTATATAGAACTGTTACCTTTTACTTACATGAAAGGAGAAGGGGAAAATTTGAAAAAAAAAGGAATAGGGGGAATTTTTAGTGCTTTTCCCATTGTACAAGAAACCAATGATCAAACACAAATACTGTTTGGCTCCAGCATGTCCAACCTACCATTACAGTGAAGTGGAGAATTGGGGAAATCATTCCTATTCCCTGCCCACAAACTATGTTCTAAGTCTCCTTTAGCTTTCTCAGGGACTCACAGACTTTGTTTTACAATGTACAGACTTAGGAAAATTTGCTATATCTGCCTTAATGCAGGGGTTTGTATTCTACTTTCAGCATGGAATTGTATTTATCTCCCCAAAGCTGGAAAACAAGGCTAATGCTGCAATAAAACACATCCACATACCAGCTGGGGTCTTTTGTTTGTTTATCTCTAACAGAAACAAAAAATTGAAGCGGTTCATAAAGTAAAAGTTGGGGTGGGGGGGGTTACATAGACCTTGATCTTCCCTTTCCACCATATCCTCCCCTTTTCATATCAGCATGTTAGTAAGTGCCCTGGATTGCTCATCAGAGTAATGGTCTCTCCAGATAGCTCAGAAGCAGCTTGAGTTAACTTAAAAGCAAAAGAAGCATTTTACTGAATAAACTAACAATGTCCAAGATCTTTCTTTATGGGAAACATTGGGCTATGTAAAGGTTCACATCTAACATCATCAGGCTTTCTGTTCCCTTAATGCCTAAAGCATTATATCTTCCTAATATTTGTATTCAAGACAATAATTAGAGTGGAATAATATTTCAGCTCTGAGACTATATATCTGTGCATCAGATTTTTTTTTTAAGTTCAACACAACTGAGTAGTGATCAACAATAATAATACATATTGGTCACTAGGAAGTTATGCAACAGCTTTCTGAGGGTAAATCAGCAGACACACATCAATGCCAATTAGTAGCAGCCTGGTCATGTGTTTGTCCCATTGTAAGTGGCACTCTAAAGGATGCTGAGCTAAATGGTTGCACACAGAATCTTGCAAATGTAGCACAGAACATTTAAAGTAAAATGGTAACTTCTTGGGCTTGAAAAGATAACTGGGGAGTAAGGGCAGAGCAAGCTTTACATAGCCATGGTCTGCTCAGCACAGAATTTAATGTTAACTTTGCATTCCACTGCTAATTTTGCAGCACCAGCAGTGCCATTCTGTGCTGTTAAATTTATGGCTGATAATTCAGCACAAACAACTAACACATCCATTTGTTATGTTAGCCAATAGAAGAATAGGCAAGTGGGTGCACTTAAAACTTTACAGAATAGGAAATCGAGTTCAGAGTACCCTGATGTCATAAAACACCTTTATGTTCTTTTCCAAGAGAAAAGGAAATGTATGTCAAAAGCATTAACTGACCTTGTGAATGCAAGATCCCATACAAGGAATTACAGAAGCCTACATTTTTTTCCCCCACACTTACTAAAATGTAATTATCAGCTGTAAACACAAATATCTATGACAAGTTGAAAGCTGAAATTTTTAGACAAATAAGCAAAAAGCCTATAATACAAAGCTATATAAATGCCACTAATATTGGTACTAGCTGCACTGCTTATGCTTATAATTAACTAAAGGTTTGAATAGTAATTCAGCTTTAATCAATGCAAGCTTTAGGTTGGAAAAATACTACTGAAATAAAGAAGGTTGGGGTTTGGTTTTTTGGTTTTTGTTTTTTGGGAAAAAAAAGCTTTGCTTATGTTGTCATATTTATTACAGAAAGCACTTTACCCATTTCAGGGCTGTTGGTGAATTTCAATAGCTGGGACAACAGAGGTTTCTAAGGAGTTTAAGGCAAAATAGTGTACGTTATGTTCCTATTCATCACACTTTCCCCACAGGGACAATATCAAAAGTTCAGTATCTGCCCATGGGATCTAACTGTGATTTGGAAAATGTTCATAGGATTTTTTAGGAATTACATTTTCTTCAGTCTTCACCACTTTCAGATTCTCTTATACAACAACTTTGTGAAGTTAACTACAGTTGTGAACTGCAAGCCAATCAAATCTACTACTACTACTACAAGCTAAGTTAATCAGCAAATGCCAGAAAGCACATTCATCACAGCTACTAGTTTGCATTCTGATACCTGTATGATGGTTTGATATTTATTGTTCTGATCCATCAGCTGGCACACCATGCTGCATAACACAAAGGCCACATTCTGCATCTAAACTTTTTGAGGCAAACATAATTAAGTATATGCCTTGTTTGGCTTGATCCTCAACACACTAAATTCAATCCAATACAGAGGCATACGACAGAAAGATGGTTCAAAGAAGCATCTTATTGAAACAGGCAGAGCAATTATTCAGCACACAATCAGCTTGATACATTCATATGACCTATCAGAGCTGTCTCTTTAGAAATGGAAGAATCATGGGAAATCTGGAAGGTAGTGTAATGTTCAAATAGTATTTTTTTAATGCAAAAATATGCTGGGATTCTATACATTAATCTGATTGGAAAGCTATGCATGTTTCCTTTGTTTTATGCCAAAAATATATTATTACATACAAGCAATTAGCCACTACCAAAATACATTGTTTTCACAGAATACAATGTGATGATAGAATGACCTAATCTTCCACTGCTCAAATCACAAACTTTTTAATCTTTCCAAACAATTCAGTTTTTTAACTCCATGAGCACAAAAAATTGAGGTAAGTCTTTACCTCTTCCCATGAATCCATATTCGTGCAATTATTTAGAGAAAAAAAGATCAACCAATTTTGGGGAAATTTTAAAAGAAACATGACGGCAATCTGAAATCACATGTGATGCATCTCAGACCAAACATAGCCTTTTGTGGAATTTAGACATTTTGGAGTTATAAAATATATTCTCTTCACCTAACATTATTGTTTATACCATCAATGCTAATGGGTTGTGCCCCTCAGAAATTAGTTTGTGGTGCCAGACAATGGCAATTCCTGGTTTGGCTTTCAAGTGTGGGTGTCACAGACATGATTTTTGAAATGTAGAGGAACTTAGGAGCCAAATTTCTACTAGTGTCATTATTTTACTTGAAGCAAACAAAGATGATGAAGAAATGAGCTCTACAAACACCTGAGGGAAGCATTCAATGGTCTCCACAGACACATAGGTGTAAGAGAAAGCAGAAGATTGCAAAGTATTCAAGAGAGATATTTAGATGAAAATGTAAATGTTTTGGAGAAACCAAGGCATCTTTGGAAGACCATGATTCAGAATCTAAGCAAAGAACACAGAAACACAGAAGTAAGAATAGAAATTACAGGAACACAGAAATATACTATAAAAACCCAAGAGTAAAAAGGGTTGTAGGAAAGGCAAAGTACAAAGAGAGAAGTCTCTTGGCGTTCCGGCTGGTAACAAGCAGAATAAGAAGAGGGGAAATAAGGAAGCTAAATCAGGAAAATGAGTTTGCTTTCCAGGTAGAAATTTACCCTTTCTCAAGAGCTCAGGAATACTGAGGTTTCTGCAATCCCATCCCACAAACAGTGATCAGGAAAATGCAGCAGGAAAGCTGCAGGCTGGGCTGCAGCTTCTCTCAACATTGACCAGCAAAGCAAATGAACCCTCAGGCAATAGCACTGCACTGACAGAAAACTAAATGGAAAGTGTTGTATTAATTACCATGAAACAGATACGCTGTGGGAGTCAATGATGCCAGCAAGACCCTGTCATTCTCTGGTCCTAGGCAGTTAACTGTGGTTCAGAGTTGAGTGCATCTGCTCTGTCTCATGCTAACCACCACTAGTAAATCTTTCTAGAGACCTTTAAAAGGAAAATTCAATTAGAACGTTCTAGGTTTAAGAGGAAAATCTTACTTAAGATTTCAACAGCACAACTTTCAGCTGCAAATAATTGCAAGAACCTTTCCCCTTCCCATGACAATCTTCAGAAGAAAAAGCAAGAGCTGAGCTGGGCTAAAGCTTTTGCTGAAATCGGAACCATTTCTCTTAACAGAAGACTACGTACAACAGACTAACGTATCTACTGAAAACAAACAAACAAAAATATATAAATGCATTTGGCAATCTTTGGTGTTGGCTCACTCAAATTCATTGCTGGACATCACACACAGTCTTACCACTGACTTCAAGGCCTGGCAAATGGCCATGGCCTGGCCTGGTTGTAGCTGTCCCATTGTCTCAAGATGCACAGCAATGCCACAAGACGTGGAAGGACGTTGAGACGCTTGAGCATGTCCAGAGGAGGGCAATGAGGCTGATGAGGGGCTTGGAACACAAGCCCTGTGAGGAACGACTGAGGGAGCTGGGGTTGTCTAGCCTGGAGAAAAGGAGACTCAGGGGTGACCTTACCACTCTCTACAACTCCCTGAAAGGTGGCTGTAGTCAGGTGGGGGTTGGTCTCTTTCTCCAAGCAGCAACTGACAGAACCAGAGGACACAGCCTTAATTTGTGTCAAGGGAAATATGCGTTGGATGTTAGGAAAAAGTTTTTCAGGGAAAGAGTGATAAAGTACTGGAATAGTCTGCAATATCTGGGGAGGTGGTGGAATCACCATCCCTGGATGGTTTAAAAAAAGACTGGATGTGGCACTCAGCACCATGATCTAGTTGAGGTGTTAGGACATGGGTTGGATTTGATGATCTTGAAGGTCTCTTCCAACCTAGACATTGTGTGATTTTGTGATTCTGTGAAGACACTTGGTTACTGACTGGAAGAGCTGGAGGCTCCTTAGTAAAAGGCAAACTCAGTAAAGGAGGAAAACAGTGAAGAATCATATAGGAAGAGAAGGGCAAAAAGTTTGTAGTTGAATTCCTATTACCTGGAATTTAATAAAACATCAGTGAAATAATGTTAGAAAATCCATCTTAAGAAAAAAAATCAAAGTAATGAGACAAAAATGGTACATGCATGAACTATGTATGTATCGTTAGCCTATCATTAGATTTTGCTGGTAACAGATCAGAATTTATCTTCTGTACGTTTAAGGAAATAATCTTATATTGAGGGTTTTGCTTTCCCAAATTACTTTTTTCCAGACACGCATATTTTACTTGAATATTTGTTTGGTAAGGCAGTGCTTCTCCTTGACTATTCAAATTAATCCTGAATCTGGTTACATTGAGCATGTAAAATTTTCCGAATATGTTATATTTAAGACTGAGTATTGGTTTTCACAGTCTCAGTTGATGTCAGTGGGAGCTGGGGCACTCTCATCCCTTCAAAGTGGTTCATACGTAGATAGCTCTCAATAGGTGAGGATTACTTCCAGCCTCTCCTAGTACTTGACAAAACATAAAGCTCCTGGTGGCATGTGAGATTAAGCCAAGTACAACATTTAACATGTATCACAATCAGCACAGGAAGACACTTGTTTAAATATAATTGCCAGATCATTTAGTCCTACACTTAAGCCCAGTGTCCTAAAGTTTTCCTGTTTTCAAATCTGGTGTCACAGTCTGTGTGCTCTCCACATATCCCATGGTAACACAACAGTATCAAAGAGTGGGCAGCAGAAACTTCAGAGCAGATTGTTAAATGACCAAAGCAAGAGGCTTTCACAGAGGAGACTGACAGAATTCGCACCACAAACCAATGATTGCCAAAGAAATTCCTGTAATTCACGTTGGATATGCCTATCCAGATTTTTTACAGCAGTCAGAAGGTACCATGGAGAGTTTACAGCTACTGTAAAATCTCCTTTAATGCTTATGGCTCCTGAAGAGGATGCTTAACCTTCGATAACCTTTGTGTTCTCTCCTCTTTACTGCAAGTACCACTACAGTTTACAATGTCCAAAGAACTGCCAACTATCCTAACAGAGGTCCAAGTAAAATAAATTAATGAGTCCATAAGAAAAACATTGGACTTTTATAGAACTACACCAAAGATAAGTTTTAAAAAAATGAAAGACAAAAACATATGCAAGTAGTTAAAGGTTTACAGTTCTGCTTTTTGGAGTTATTTGCTCACAGCTGAAATTTAGGCCTTTAAAAAATAATGAACCTAAGAACTTCAGTGTAATTTCATCCATACTTATATAATTAAATTCAAGACACATGAAGAGGAATTATATTTTTTTAAATTTATTACTAATTACTATCCTCTCAGATTACAAATTGCCAGACATAGCACTATCTCAGTAATCATCTGAAAACTATTAATGGTTTATTTGAAGTGCATTCACCTGCCTGCAGTAACATGATTATCTTCATCTTTAAAAATAAATTAAACTAATAAAATAAACACAAACTCAATATTCATACACCTTATTGGCAGTTTACTGAGTTCAGATGATGATCTCTATTCACTTTTCCAATAATCTCACAGAGTTATCTCTATTTACTTGTATGCATTTTTCCACCCAAAGACTAAACATGCTTCAAATGTTCTGATGATTGCATGAAAGTATAGAGCATTAACACAGACACATCTGTTTTCTGACAGACATCCATTTTGTTAAAAACAGATTATATCTCTCACTGGCTAAGCTTATATCTCCAAAATACAACTAAAACACTTTGATTTCTGATTATATCAAAGATTATCCTCAAGCATACTAAGAAAACAACAGCTGGTGTTATAAAATTTGCATTATTTAGAAGATATTGTGATAAGCTTCCATCATTCCAGGGAAAAAGCCTTAAAGTTCTTATTTTTGTCCTCATTATAATGTCATCCTTATTTTTTACGGTTATTGCCCATTCACTTTTTTAGAACTGAACATACTTTTTAAAAAAGTACAAAAAGTAACTTGACAAAAATGTAAAGGAATCTCATGTGGAAGCTGATATTTAAACTTTACTTTTTTTTTAAGTTGCATCCATTGATTTTTCTGCAGAGAGAAAATCAACAACTCTCCAAATTGTGCTTACAGGACAACTTAACATTAGACAGAAAAATCACCTTGCTGAAATTGCTCTTCAGAAATAACAATCCCTTGTTTCCCTGCACCAACATCAAAACAAAGACCTTTTCTTATGTATCAGATTTCAATGCAGTAAATTGTTTGATGTCAATGTGGTTTCACAATTTCATGGAAAATAAACTACAAAAAATGCAACTGAGCAGGCAATGGCTCAAAATCAACTTTTTGCAAGTATATGTATACATAACCTCAGATCATTGCTGTTAAGGCAAAGGTTTCCTCAACATTTCATTTTGGAAAAAGCTACTTACCAGAAGACTAAAACATGAGGTGATAAACTGTATGAATACTTCTATTTTAGAAATACATTTACACTTACTGACTTTCCATTTAAAGAAAAACAATCCAAAAAGTGTAACTGCTTGAAAACCTTGCAGCTGCAGACATTTATCAATAGTTACAGAAAAAATATGACTCTGTAAACAAATCCTCATTGCTTTTTCATGATGTGCAAATGCTCAATGAGAAAATCTTTGTCAGGATGAGCAAATTAGGTGAAAATAATTATGCTACAAATGGATTTACAAAGGAACACTTCATAAGAAATAGCAAGCACCACAGCACACAGGGACTGAGATGCATGATTTATTTTCAAACTATAACCTTCTTGGTATTATTCTGGTTTTGTTTTCTTATCATTTACATTGATGTGACTAGCACATTTACTGCACTCTGAAATTCTGTTTGCTTCACAGAGTCACTTCATTGCTACAATGACTGCAATTTGAAATCTTAATATACTTCTCATTCTTTCAATTTTTACCTCAAACCCACTTCTCTAGCATCAGGGTTTATTAATTTTCAAATAACATCCATCTTCACAAAGCAACATCATGGTTTTGAGTGTCTTTCAATCACAGATTTTGAATTCAATTCGTGGAAAGGAATTGATGACTAACTGTTGAAAGTTTTCATGTAAATTACAAGAAATATGAAATACTTCATTCACCTTCTTGGTATGAACATGAGATGCAAACTTGTGTAAATAGCAAACAGGCATCCTAGTTCCATCTACTGATCAAGCATACTCAAAATTCATCACTCTCTTGCCTTAAAAAAGGCTAGTTAGATAACTTTTGAAGATGAACTAACATAGACGTTTAAGTTAATTACCACAAATTACAACATTTTCAAGTGTAACACTGTAGTAGTTAAAGTTTTGTCAGGTTTTAAGCACATTAAAAAAATAAAATGTTTCAAAAGGGAAAGAAAATATTCCACACATTTAAAATGTAGGGGACTACAATAAGTATATGAACATGGTATTGCAACTTTTCACTGTGCTACAATAGAATACATTACTGAGTTACGCATTGCAACAGACAGTAAAATAAAGCACATAATAAAGGACTGCATATTAAGAAGCTTTTAATAATGTTCCATATTTAAGTTTTTATGTCAACTACTTTATTCATACCATAAGATCAGGAGATCAAGACAACTTTTCCAGTTTAAACATACCATATAATTGGTAGTCAGACCTATATGGATTTAGGGCATGATCCAAAGTGACACTTTACTGGACAGCAACACATTTATCTGTCTTGTTTGTCACTTAAATCAAAAATGAAAGATTTACTATGACAAAAAACAAAGCCTTAGTGTTGCCTAAGGTGTTTACAGGCAGAAAATGAATGGGCTTGGTTACAGCGTGGTACTAATAATGCCATGGTTGTGGGTTTGATCCTTGTATGGACCATTCAGTTGGGAGCTGGAGTTGATGATCTTTGTGGGTCCCTTCCAGCTTAAGATCTGTGATTTTGTGGATCTCCTCACACAGCCTGAACAAGCAGTTTGTGCAGCTCTGTAAATAGCCTCAGGAAGAGGTTTGTCCTCATCACCAGTGGCATCATTCAAACCTGAGACATGGACAAAGCAAGGACAACCATGCCCAATGTTAGCAGGAGCCTTTTCCTGCGTTCCTCACTCACCATGGGAGCAAAGTTTTGAGGAATAAGTGTAGTGCAGGTAGCTCTGTGTTCTGAGTCCCTCCTCGGATTGATTAAGCTGTTTGAAGGATCTAGACATCTGAGACTCTGCTGAGGGAAACCTGGGGTTGAACAGATAAGGAAACCTGGTCTGACTGTGTGGGTGTGGGATGTGCAGTGGAGAAGAGACCTCAGTCCCAGTCAGATGGTACAAGAGTGACTGGATGATCAGACAGGGAAGTTTCCTTAACATGATGGAGGACAGTGAGCAGACAGCAGTTCCTCAGTTGGGAAATTCTGGAGCAAAGCCTCTCCCGGATGGAGAAGTTTCCATATCCCTTCTATACCATGATAATGCATGGACAGCCCAGAGCTGCTCAAAATATGGGGAACATAGGGGACACAAGGGATGAAAGCAGATTACTCCTCTGGTGGCAGAGAAATTGTTTCATCATTGGTAGGATCTTTCTGCCAAAGCTGTCTTTCAGTACCGGTTACTGAGATGTGGGGTTCCCAATTTGTTAGAGTTTCATTGAATCCTGACAGAGTAATTTGAGGACTTCACTATAGTTCAGGAGGATTCAGCATAGCTGTGTGTGACCATGTAAATCCCTACGCACAGCAGTTGTCTTCAGCCTTGGTATTGGGATCAGCTTCCGTTTCAATAGGCCAAAGGACAAGGAACTGTTCAATCAGCTAAAAGCCAGCAAATATGAAAGAGTAGTAGGTCCAGACCAATGACACTTCAGGAGGATTTATCACTAGGAAAGGCTAATTAATACCTTGACTCCCTCCACCTAGATTTATTTCAGAAGATAGAAAGCTAATTCTGCTTTGTAAGTCACAAGAACATTGCCAACTATAAGTGTCCTGCCAATAACAAGAAAAAGGCTCTGAACCTACTGTGACACTGCTTGCCAATTCTGCTGCATGCACTTCAGAGAAGGCTGAGCCTTCTCATCATATTGTAGTATTTGTAACCACATCTCATGTTTGGATTTGGCCTGCTGACACATATCCAGCTTGTTTCAGAAAATAGCAGGAGACAGCAGTTAAAAGAACTTGAGCCTTCCAGAAGAGGCAGATGCCCCTGTGAAAACCCTGTGTGAGCAAATGGGTTCTCCTCAGTTGTTGGATATGCACTGGACTAAGCTGCTCCAGCATTTTTTTAATGCAAACTGTAGGACATTTTTTTTTTTCATATAGTTTTTATCAGCATAATCACTTATTATTAAACCAGTCTTCAGAAAAGATACTCCCTAAAGCATATCAATATAATAGATGGTGTAACAACTTTGTAATAAGGAAAACACCTTTAATGAAGAGATACGCATTTCTTCTCTATCACTTTTCAATAAACATTTTGAAAGCAGCTACTGTAGAAAGTTCTTGCTTTTCAGGGAAGATTTAATGTTTCTCAATTCAGTTGGCCTTTTTGCATTGCCCATTCCACTCTTGCCCCTGGCTGTAAAAGCATATTGATTTTTATTCGATCTTAGGGCTCTGGCTGTACCAATGTGGCATGACAGAAGCACAGGCTGAGCACTCGAGAGTTGCAACAACTGGATAATGCCACTAATTGCCAGTAACTACTGCTCTCCCTAGTAACTTTTCCTATTTAATGTAATTCTAATGGTATTAATCACATTTATTAACATATTGAACAAAAGTAGTATTCTGCATAAGATGATGCAGACGAAAGTCTTTCAGTCTCAAGTCTGGGGAAGAGTTGTCACTAATCTTTCAACCAGGAGGAGAAAAACCCCAACTAAATAGTTCATGTTACTGTGTAGAAAAGAGTCTCAAGCAGCCTTTTTATATACCCATTCTGAACTGCTTTTTTATTTGGCATGACTGATCTTATTTTGTGATAGCTTTTGGGATTCAGTGATCAGATGCAGAAACCAGCAATGCTGTTTACTGCATTATTTCTGCACTAACAAACTTTGACTATGTTTACTTATCTAATAGACAAGGTATTTGATTGCCATGGTAGAGTATTTATTCATGCATTGCTCACTACATATTTTCCTGGGAATGGTAAAGAAACTATTTTTCCTTGAGTATGTTCATATTTAGAAATTGTGTCAAATTGTTCTTTTATTTTAGAAAAATCAGAAAAAGCAAATAATCTAGCCAGATTCCACACATGATGTCAGCAGCCTGTTTTTCAAGTGCTGGTTTTGCAATGGTTAAGCTGATCACTTCTGAAACAGAAGATCAAGATAGTAACTGTACTTAAAACAGATGCTTATGTCAGGTAAAAATGAGTTTGGGATTGTCATAACAGAAATACACATCAGCAAGAGCTGCTGATGAGTCACACCAACACAAAACTTTTTCATTCTATTTCACATGCCATTTTGACAAAGGATAAAGTTATTAAAGGCCTAAGGAAAATAATTCTTCTCTCAGATCACCTCATTTGTACCCATGAACAAATATAGAAATAAAAACAAGTAGTAAGAACACGTAGGCTTACTAACATAGGCCATGACAGATCTACTGACTTCATAAAAATCAAGTTTCATTTATGTATAGTGAAGTGTCCTCAAGGAATTAAGACACAGACCATGCACAAAGGTTAAAAAAAATATAAGGCTAGTAAAACAGTAATATACAAAAGTCACAACACCTATGCTGGATTGGAGACAATTTATGTTTAATACTTCCAATAACAACAGATTTAAGTCTGGAACATTTCTGTCACAAAAGATAGAAATCATCAAAACAGAGAACCAGATCAAGTTTCTCCCAAAAATAGACCAGGATGTAGTATGAAACACAAAGTTGTACACTTCAATACAAATAATACGTTTAGCTGTGAAGTAGCGTGTCTAAACAATGACAGAAGGATCCAAATGCAGTTAAAAACAGTAACTATGAGACATCAAATCTAGTAAGAGCTAATAAAAAGATAAGACCAAAGAAACAAAACCACAATCATGAATGTGACAGAGACAACCACTGTAGGTGCTACGTCTTGTAGTAAAAAAGCACTGTGTGGCATAAGTGAGCATCTGCCCTTTCCATCTCCGGTTCCATCAGTTGTCAAAGTGCACAGGTACTGCCACCCTCAGGAGCAGCAATTTAAAAAATACATTCTTCCAGCTGCAGACACGGGCATGCAGTTGCTGGCTTCATTTTAATCACAGCATTGCAACCAATTACTTTAGTGGTCTTGAACAAATTAGCTCTTTGCTACAATTTTTGCAGTTGTAAAGGGTGAAGATAATATGAGCCAACTCTAAAAAAAGTGTTTCCAGATTTATTATTCAGTAGCAGTTTGAAAATGAATACTGCTGTATAAACATTGCATTTTATTTCAGGGCTGAATGAAAACAACTAGCATTCCAACTGCTATCTTCTACATCTACTTTTATTTCTTTTAAATACATGCAAACAAATTCCCTGAAGTTAATAAGCTTAACACATACTTACTGAAGGGAAACCTAGAAATTTCTTTCTCCAACCTAGAAATCTCTATTCAGTAGCATTTAGCTTAGTCTATTCCCAGAGTATTAGTATTAGAAGGTTATTCTTATATTTTCATTATATCAATACATTATGATATTTTTACTCACCTATAAAATGAATTATGCTATTGTGAGGACCAAAACTTGGTTTTCAACATTCCCCCAAAAGGCAAATAGATCAAGTTCTGCTACTCCAAGACCTATACCAGACCAAGTATCAACCTCCTTGGGCTAACCTTAAGCCATAGGTAAGTATACAAAGTCTTGGTGGAAAATCAAGATGTTCCTGATTGTGGTCCTGACAAAAAGCATCTATATCAGCAACAGGAATTAAAGAGAAAGCCTTCCCATCTCTATTGTTACAGGATCTTTGTGCTGCTAAAAGATTTTCCATAGAGAAAAGGAAGTCCCTCAGTTCAAGAGCCTTGCTCTTGTTTGTGCTGAAGAGGAAGGATTCCAAGGTCTTTCCCTCCAGTGAAGGAAAGTATATACATAGACTATGCCAGAAACTAACAGCAGTGTAAAATTAAAGAACAATATTCTACCACTATTAGTCAGAGAGTAAAGTGGAGCGAATTTATCCTTTGCTTAGCAGAGTTCCTAAACTGGGAGAGAGATAAAATTCAGCAGCACTAAAGCAGTCTTTATAAAAGCCTATGAAAACCATTGGTGCTGTGTTCCATCATGCTAAGACAGCAAGCTTCAGGACATCTTCAGCATGCTGAGCTCACTCATTTCAGTGCTTTCAAAGACTTCGAGGATTTCTTAGGCAGATCCTTGACTGAGACAGCTGAAGCTAAAACTGAGCCCACTTACCTGAAAACATAAACTGGGCAGGTCTCAGTAGGCCCATGGACTAGACAAAGCTGGAAAGCAAAGTGGTCATTTGTACCAGCAGTTGAACAGCAAATAAACACATTCTGATGGATGAGGTTGGGGCAAGGGGAAGAGGTGTAGTGATCAGGGAGGACCTAACCACAATAAACACAAAGCAAAGTTCAACATTTACACTGGATTATCTGCTGTGGAGCTTGAGCTCCAGTATCCTGGGTTCAGTGCTGCTTGGAGCACCACAACAAGAAAGCAGCAGCATTCACAACACTGGTACTTACAAACTCAGACAGTGAATGACCTGCATATCCAACACCAGGATGGAAACACTGTCTCACCACAGTAATAAAGGTGCTCAAGGACAATAAAACATCTCCTGGGTATTTTGCACAGAAATGGAAACACACATGTATTGCCAACATAGATTCTTCAGGCATATGACAGAATAGAAAGATGAATGATAAGCAACATCTGGTTTTATGCCTCTGGAAATGAAAATTTTACCATTCAGACTAAAACAATACTAGAAAATGGATCACTACTGATCACATATTCTGAAAGATATTAAAGGCATGCTTCAACATCTAATTTGTCCTTACATACCAAGTATAACCCAAGTGGAAAAATGTCCCCACTCCAATCATCTGATGTTCACAGTCTCCCAAAGTGCAGACAAGGATGAGGAAAACAGCTATAGATAAAACTTCATGACAGATCCAGCATGCAGGTTTCCTGTGCATGGAAAGTGCATAGACTACTTAATTTTCCTGCAGTAGACAAATAATCCTGAGAAGAGTATTATTTGATCAATGTTTTTATTAGAGTAAGCAAACAACCTAATTCAGAGTGTATGTCCAGAAGACTCACAAGAAGTAGTAACTTTTTCTAAGTAACTTAAACCATTTCTTAAGTCATTCTGGATCTGACCTACATTATATTTAATGCTCTCTTGTAAATAAGAGCCAGCTGCTGAAGTTGACAACTCTTTTCATATTAAAAACTGTTTCCTTATTTTAATTTCTAGGACGATAAAGGTAGTTTCCAGTTTAATTCAGCAAAGTTGTCACTCTAAAGGGCTGCTGTTTTTCGAGATTTTTTCATTTGTGGGGTGGGGGAAAGGGTAAAAAATTAGCTGAATTGTTTATCTATTTATTTACAGAATAAACACTTTAAGATGCTTACTAGCTATATTAGCTCAGCCAGTAATACTCTCCTACCAACATACTCTTTACCAGAACAACAACTGTACTTAACAACTTAAATGAAGGCAGAAGGCAGCCTCTGAAGACAGCTTTAAAAATAAATTTCTTTTAAAGCACCCCATACAGTGCTGTTTTGCTACTAGCCTTTTATTCCCTGACTTGGCTTGACATATCAGACTGCCGACAGAAATTAAAAGTACCTCAATGGCAGAAGACTCTACCATCACTGTCTCTAAGTAATGCTAGTATTTTTCCATGATGACCACTATTTGTCCCATTCCTGCTCAAACTCTTTTTAGAATCGCTTCAGTGTGAGACCTGTGCTTGCAAATAAACTTAATTGGTATTGATCACACCCACAAAAGCTTATTTACGTATTGATATAAAGGTATTCAGAGTATAAGTCTGGTTTCTGTGAAGAAAAAGGAGGAAGCAGTAATAAAATATAAATGAACACAGATGATGAGGGTTCCTGTGCACCATTTAGAAAATGGCACATTTGGACATATAGATTACTTTGATTTGTGTACACTCTGAAAAACTTGAAAAAAAGAATAGGAAAGAAAGAAAAAGAAGCATACTTTCAAGAAGAGCTACACAAAATTCAGGGGAAATTAAAAAAAAAGACAGCATCAAACCTCAAGGGCAGGAGGCACAGAGAAGGCTCAGATTTTGGCTATATCACTCACCACTCACATTTTTGTCTCACAGAGCTCACACTGATCCTCCTCCTGATAACTCCTTTTGTGTCTCCTCTTCAGACTTACATTTTCAAAAAAATGTCAAGAACCAAGAGAGCATATGCAAGAGAGACACACATTTCTGCCTCTCTGAACCAAAGCTTTGACATGGACAACTGCTGACATTACAGCATTAAGGAGTTCCATGGGCTCTGTTGGCTTTTTAGACAGGCTTCAGTGGCAGTTCATCAGGTGTTTTGAAGATGTAATTTTAATGTTTAAGCAGGTCTTAAACTAAAAAGTATAATTATCTGAAAAGCCAGAATTATTAGAACACAACGGGAATGTGCAAAACCACGAGGTTGCTCTCATACAGCAGAATAGGAAATTACATGCTCATCAGAAGAGACAGAGAGGCTCGTACACTGCAGAGGTTCAAAGCTCAACAATCCAGGCAAGCAACAACAGAAAGAAGAAAAAAAAACCCTTCCTCACTTTGATAAGCTCATTTCCACTTAGCTAGTATCTTATGTAAACCCATATTTTTAGTTCAGGGATTCTCAAATTATCATTTCAGACACATTAAAATTTTCCAATGGAAGAACACAACCGCGGGTAGCAAATATAAACCTGCTGAGAGTAGATCTACTTTTTAAATTACTTTTTGTGGATTCCTCAGAAGGTAGCCACAAACCTCAGGTTGAAAGCCCGTAATTTACTGCTTCTGACCTTGCAAAGACCTCTTTGTGCCACAGGTTTTATATGATCTTCAAGAACCTCCTTTACTTTTAAAAACCACAACATACACAGTAAGCTGAAAAATATCCTTGTGCGTTTACTGGTAAGCAGGTTTCACATAATTTTTACCAATGCCAGCAGTTCATAGGAGTATATCACAGTGATTGTTCCAGCTCTACACACCAACTTGCAGAAAAAACACCCATCTGACATTTCAACCAAAGGCCCTAAAGAAATACCAACATTACACTAAGAAAAAGAAATCAGCCAAAGTCACACCTGAACAAATAACCCAAATCCAAAGAACTACCAAAGGGATAAAAGGCCTGTATTCATTTGCCATGTGATGACATATAATAAAAATGTGAAATTAGGTACTTAAAACTACTAAATAGCCAGAATTGTTGTAGACCAAGGCTATTTTTCAGTCTAAATACCATTGGTGTGGATGTGTTTTTCTTTCATATACGGGAAATAAAAGTCATGCTATGTCAGCATAGACTGCTAAATAAATCAAGGTTAGTTCAATACATGTTAAAACATTGGAGAGAAAAAGAACATTCCTTAGCATATTTAGTCTTCCTGCAAAGTGGGTAGGAAAAAAAAAAAAAACAAAAACAAAAGGAGACTAATTTACAGGAAAAAAAATGTAAAGGAAATTTGAAGACTGATCATTTATGAAGTCAGTCAAATTGTAAAAAGGGAATATGAAAGATCAAAACAAACACTTAAATAGGAGGGAGAATTCAAGAAAAGAATGGGGGAAAATGGTAGTTATCCATGCATGTCTTCCTCAGTAAAACATACAAGGATTAACAGAATGATTATCATGCAAAGAAAAAAGCCGCAGAATTAATATTTTCAGTAATCTTGCTCAAGGCTGATTTTTAAGCTAAACATAGATGCCACACTGTCTTATCAAAAATTCAAGAAATTTCCTAGAAGAAATGTATATTATTTCTGAAAAGCAAGTTGAGGCTACATTTTAAAACTACAGAAGTGCAACCTTGGCAAATGTAAAAGAAAAATAATTCACTCACAGCAGAATTTACTGGCATTAAATCTGATGTTAGGCTGCCCTCTTCAACTACAGAATCATTGAATATCCTAAGCTGGAAGAGACCCACAAGGATCATTGAAGTCCAACTCCTGCCCTACACAGGACAATCCAAAATTCAACTATGAATTTGAAGGACTCACATCCTTTCTTGAATAAATGCTTCAGTAATTGTAAACTATGTAAAGTGAAACTATAGAAGTACGAGGCAATCTATCAATACTTAGTGTTCATTTGAGAACAATGGCATCAGACATGAACCCATTTCTGTGTGAATGCTCATCACAGCCCAGTTGTGGCATGGATTCTCCAATGCAGTGAGAAGTACACACAGATGATGCAAGTCTGTCAAACTGCTTTTGAAATAGATTAAAATTGATTGCCCTACTTGGGCTATAAGATCCCCTTACACCTTTCCTCCCTTAGCTGCCTTTGCTTACTTCTACAGATCTTAAAATGGTATTACAATGGTCAAACTTCTTGAAAAACACACACATGAGAACAGCAAAGCTCAAGTCATTGTTAAATTAGGCAGAATTCAGGAGATCTCTGTTGCTTTCTGAGCTGTGTCCTTCACAAAAGGTAAAAGACTTCCCCAAAGCCTGGGATTTGGCATCTCTTTTCCACAGACCATATTCACTCAACTGGCTTGGGTGGTGCTTAATTTGAAACTGGATTCTCTATCTCCTCACCTGGCTACAACTCATGAGCCAGAAACAAACAGCAACTCAGAGACAGAGGATTAACTTCCTTGGAGCAGTACTAGATTAAGTAGCAGCATATAATCAGACCAGAGGATGAATCAAGAACTTCAATATGCCCAGTAATACAGAAATGCCTAAAACCCACAAAGTAAGTGTACATTTCCCAAACAAATCTGGTCAAGTTTGGATGACACTGCTGTGTGGCTGTAGCGACTGTGCAGTTTACTGAGCAATCTGCCTATCTCATGGCTGTCTTGCAGCCATACCCACCTCCTTCTCTCTACAAAGCCATTTCTGCATTTTTCCATTTCTGCAAAATGGAAATGGAAAACTACAAAATCAGAATTGCAGCAGTAAGATGCTGCATTTGTTCAATACATCTTGCATCACAAAACCTGGCATAATGTGTCTCACTACAAAAACAAAAAAAAAAGGGGGAAAGAACAAAGAAAACATTTGTAAGTATGACCCTGACCTTTACTATTTACAAACAAATTAAATTCTACAGTATTTCAGGAAAGCATTAGTCATTCAGTAATGTAACACTTTTTTTTGCTAAAATCTGGCAGGGCTCCCAAAAGGCAAGTGATTATACTAGAAGATACAAACAAAGATAAACTATAGGTTTTTCTGTGTATCTAAATTACTTTGGTATTGAACAGCATGTGTAGCTTCAATGTTTCCTCCTTTTGGCTTCAGACCTACACTATAATTTGATTATGGTAATTCTCTTTCCTGGTTTTCAGAAGAAACAATTTTTCATTCTGAAGTATCATATCAACAAAATCATAATACATTACCTTAGAAATTGGAAGTGTATCAACATAATAATCCATACAGTGATAACCAAAGTCACAGTTAAGTATTTAATCTCAAAAACTATCAAATGAATATAGCAAGTGATAGAAAAGGACAATATATCAACAAAATAATTTCCCAGTCCTTCTGTGTAAATTAGAACACTTTGCTTTCCATTTCACATTCAAGCCACAGAAACAGGAAATACAGCACATTTCCTTATATCATAAGGAATCCCAAACCTTCAGACTACTGCCTAATTCAATGTAGGCCCCCAAAAGTAAATAGCCAGAGCAAGAAAAAGCCCTCTGCTTTACTTTAAAACAATCATAAATCTCTCCTTGCCTGGAGGACAGCACTTAGTACTCCTAAAGCTCAGGTCATCATACCATTAATTCTATTGTGCCCTCCTCAAGTAGAATTCTGGAAGCAATAGGTGGTAACTAGGAAGCTCACATCCCAAAACCTTTACCACAGGCAAAAATGAGAAATTCTGTTTTACCTTCTAACAGGCAAAGGTTAATGCAATAGAAAAATATATAGTCAAAGACAGGAGAAAAGTAAATAACTGCTTCATTCCCTATGAACTAAATTTAGTTCAAACAGATTGTAGAAACCCAAGTCAAAGCGCTGCACTGCAGATGAGTCGCACACAATTCAATGGATCAAAATATTTTGCCTTCTCTTTTCCTTTATGATCATTCATAAGAACTTTGCTTAATTAGCTAACTTCCCCTTTGTTAGAAATAATTTCAGATTTACTTTGTCTGAGGTCCCAGTTTTATGGCCTTGGGATATTAAATTCAAGCACTTTAGATAAGCCACTCTATCTCTGTCCTGTCACTCTATCTCTGTGTAATGATCGTAACACTTAAACCATTATAGAAATAATTTAGTGCAGTTTTACAAGACGCTTTACGCATTCTTGCAGTGAAAGGCTGTCAGGCTGCTTATCAGACACTGGTGTTCTTCAGTACACACAGTCTCATGTTCACACTTGTGCCTTGCCATGCAAGGCTGAAATCACTTCTCCTTTGCACACTGCAGACACATTTGCCCCTTTCTTCTCCTGCTTTGTGTACATTTTCAGGACAAAGCCATGCTCTATTTCAAAGTCCTCAGTGTAGGTTTATATTTTAACTTCTTCCTGTCACCTCATATAAAAACCAAAAAGCATGGGTACAGACATCACTGTAGACTACACATCCCAAATAGCACCCAACTTCTCTTCAAGTCAGATTCTACAGCCAAATTTACTATCCCAACACCTGATAAAATGTCACACTTTGTTTTTACAAAGTCTGACATTAAACCCTCAAAATTAAAACCCTCAAATTCTAGAGTCTCAGCACTTCTCTTGGACTGAGCAAATTTTAGTTATGGTAATGACTGCCTTGAAGTCAGGTGACAATTGCCCAGCTTGTTTTAGCTTCATTCTATGGGTAACATATATGCAAAGATCTGACAAACTTACATAGTTACTGCTTAACAACCAGGCTGTACAGTAACTGGGGATAGGGGAGGCTGACTATGAACTGACTAACTGCTAATGGGTGAAAACAGTAAAACTTTACCTGAGAACCAGATAAAAAGAATGAGTAAGCAGATCATTATACAACAGAAAAGTGCTGTAACTATGGCAGGAAAGGAAAACATCAATGCAGTGACAGTACCCTACTGCAAACCACTATCAGCAAAAGGAGAGGGAGAACTTGTTTCACTTACAAGGAAAAGCCACACAGCAATACCAAGAGTTTCTGAGATCCCATCAGACGGTATGGAAAAATAGAAGGGAAAACAAGTCTGATTGAAAACCTTCCTTCTCATCTCACTATAAATTAAATGAAGTTTAATCAGATTTAGCCAAACTAGCTCTGGAATCAGAGACAGCCTTCAAGTATTCAAGTGAGCAACTCTCACCTGTATCTTTATCCAAAGTCTGAGCACACAGAAATGGTGTGTGCACTGAGAAGTAAATGACTTTTGAAATCCTTCCTAAATCAGAAAGATTAGGAAAATTTATGGTCATCTGCAAGAGCCTACACCAATAAGAGTTCAGTAAGAGCATCCTCCTGCAGTTTTGTGCTCCTGTAACAAGTCATCCTGGCTGCAGAGATGGGTCAGAGCTTAGCACCATGACCAGGTTGTTATTCTACACCATGCATGCCATCGGTGGAGGGCATGGCTTCCGAAGGAAAACCTTCAGTGCTCCACTGGGATTTGGCCATTTTGCCTGCCCAGCCACCGTGCTGCCTTTGTCTGAGGAAGCCACGTAGACATGATCTATGGGAAGCATCCACCATTATTCTTGTTCCCCAGTGGTGAACACCTGTTTCTGTCACTAAAATA
This sequence comes from Leptocoma aspasia, assembly GCA_013399835.1. Classification (NCBI taxonomy): domain Eukaryota; kingdom Metazoa; phylum Chordata; class Aves; order Passeriformes; family Nectariniidae; genus Leptocoma; species Leptocoma aspasia. The sequence goes on from VXAX01000193.1 coordinate 1,174,848, forward strand.
CCTCATTTTTGTATCCTTTTAACTATTGCTGTTGTTACTGTGCCGCGTCTCATTCTTGTTTTGTGCTTTCAATAAATTGTTACCTCAACCCATAATTTCTACTTTTGCCCCTCCCTTATTGAAAGAGGCAAAGGAGAAGGGGAGCAACTTACTTGGAGTTTATTTTCCAGCAAATGCTAAAACAGAACACAAGTTAAGTAAAAATACATTAATACAATCAGAGGCACCACTTGTGTTAATGAGCAAACAACTTGTTATATTTGCCCATTTTGTCATACTCTACTTTTAAAAGTACACATTTCAAGGGTACAGCATGAAGCATCGGTGTCATCGTCATACTTCATCTGGATCAGTTTTGCGTATGCAGCATTATGTACTTGGCATACATAATTCAGACATTTGGGAAATACAGCTCATTTGAGGAGCCACTTGCACACCATTCCAACACCAATACCAAATGCTCTGTAGGGTCAGAAAGAATGTATATATTTAGTTTATAAATTTGAGCATTTGAACTTATACATACATTCCCCTTAACTGTAGTGAATGGTGTTCTAACCCCTTTTCCATATTGACGTTTTCCACTTCTATAAAAACGTTTTCGTAATTTTGCCTAACTACATATCCTGCTTTCAGCTGGGAATTAATTTTCTTCCTATTAGCTGGAACAGCACTGTGGTTTGGATTTAGAAAAGACTAACACTGATAATACACTAACGGTTTTAGTTGATGCTGAGCAGTGCTTACTCCAAGCCAAGGACTTTCTAGTTTCTCATGCTCTGCCAACAAGGAGGTGTGCAATAAGCCAGGAGGGAGTATGGCCAGGACAGCTGAGCTGAACTGGCCAAAGGGATATTCCACACCACAGAACATCATATCCAGTATATAAACTGGGGAGAGTTGGCAAGGAGGGACCAGTCACTGCTCTGGGATGGGGTGGGCATCCATCAGTGGGTGGTGAGCAAGGGTAGTGTGCATCACTCCTCTTTCTTGGATTTTACTACTCTCTTGTTGTTATTATTAGTAAATTATTTCAATTATTAAACTATTCCTATCTCAATCCATGGTCATGGGTATGACCTTTTTTTCAGTTTTCTTTCCCATCCTACTGGGGGAGTCTGGGGACTAGGGTGAGAGAACACCTGTGTGGTACTTCACTTCTAGATGGAGTTAAACCTGGACACCACATTAAGCCATTTAACTACACCTTTCAGACACCTTTGGATGCTTTCAGACAACCACTGTACTTCAGTTCTTATAGTAAATACACATCTTCACATGCCAGGGCTCTCTCCACATTAATCTCATCTTCAACAGGTTCAGTCAAAACTAAAAATTTCTGTAAGAAATCAAATTTGATGTTTAAGATTCTTTCTCTGGTGTAATTTCCAAGCTTTTTGTTTCACATCCTCTAGAATGTTTCAAATCATAGGCCCACACAGTGTCTATTCCCTCTCCAGTAGTATGATCTGGAATCCAGCAAGGGAAAGGAAAGCGACAGGCAATGATTCTGGCATTACATTCAAGTTCTTCTTCCAGCTTCTTCTCCAGCTGTGGCATCTGTTGAGTTACAAGAAAAACCTCTCAGAAACAGTAAAAACCAGGAGCATTCTCTTTAGAATCTAATTCAGGTGTTCAAGAGAAATCCAAGATTTGAGTAATTTTTTTTGAAAAATCTTAGGAAAGTATTCATGATACATATTTTGGCTTAGATGCCGTGACAAAGAATATATAAAACCAGAAAATGGTTATTGTGCCCCAATTGGTGAGATCAAGGAAATCATAACTTTAAGATCTAAAAATTAAATCAAAACCCATCAATTATCCCTTAAATTAAAAAAAAAAAAACTGCAGGGAAAGACTTTGCATGTTCCAATTCACGATTCTCTTCAGTGGAATTCTTCTCTGAAGGAATCAAAGTTCAGCCCCCAGAATTTATGCTATTTATGACAACCCAAGGTTCATGAGCTATTGTGTGACACTCAAAGGTCATCACCACTCAAAATTTACAGTCTAACCCCAAGACTGATCCTGGGACACTCAAAACATCACACAAACAACCCAAAGCAAACATTCTGCTGTCACTCTGTGGTAAAATACTGTTACATTAAATAGTACCAAAACTGTGCTTAGTCAAATCCACACCCCGTTAACACATGCATGTGAATCCTTTCAGCAGCATTCCATAAAACAGAATGTAGAATCATGGAACAGTTTGGACTGTAAGGGACTTTTAAAAGTAGTCTAGTTGAACACCCCTGCCATGGGCTGGGATATCTTCACTAGATCAGGTTGCTCAGAGCCCCATCCAGTCCCCATCTACTCCCTCTGAGCAACCTGCTCCAGTGTTCCACCATCTTATTCATAAAATTTTTCTCACTTATATCTAATATGAATCTGCCCTCTTTTAGTTTAAAACTATTACCCCTTGTCCTGTCCCTACAGGCCCTACTAAAAAGTCTGTCCCCATCTTGTTTACCAGTCCCCTTTAAGTACTAAAAGGCCACAATAAGGTCTCCCCAGAGTCAAGTCTTCTCCAGGCTGAATAACGCCAATTCTCTCAGCCTGTCTTCATAGGAAAGGAGCTCCTCTGAACCCACTCCAACAGGTCCACATCTGTCTTGTGCTAGGACGCCCAGAGATGGATGCAGCACTGCAGGTGAGGTCCCACCAGAGCAGAGCAGAGGGGCAGAATCCCCTCTTTCCCCTGCTGCCCACGCTGCTTTGGATGCAGCCCAGGACACGTTTGGTTTCTGGGCTGGGAGTGCTCATGGCTGGGTCATGTCCAGTCTCTCATCCACCAGCACCCCCAAGTCCTTCTGGGCAGGGCTGCTCTGGATCTGTTCATCCCCCAGCCTGTGCTGGAACTTGGGACTACCCTGACCCAGGTGCAGCACCTTGCATTTGGTCTTGTTGAACCTCACAAAATATTCCCATGGGCCCACTTCTTATCCAGGTCCTTCTGGATGGCATCCTGTCCTTCAGGCACATCAAATGCACCACTCAGCTTGGTGTTATCTGCAGACTTTTCTGAGAGTGCACTCAATCCCACTGTTTTATGCCATTGATGAAGCAGGACTGCTCCTAATACAGACCCCTGAAGGACACCAATTGTAACTGATCTTCATCTGGACGTTGAGACACTGACCATTACCCTCTGGATGCAGCTATCCAGACAACTCCTTACCCACTGAGCAGTCCATCCACCAAATCCATCTCTCCCCAGTTTAGAGAACAAGATGCTGAGGGGAACCATGTCACATACCACTATGCAGATCTCCTTAGTTGAATACCTACAGTCCAGCTTTCCTCCATTCACAAAAACTGAGAGGGTATGAAAGTCAGGGGAAATATCACTACTTTTCTAGAACAGAGCAACACTCCGACCAGTCAGATGCTCTTTTTCTAATAAGTGCTTTGCAAATTCTGCCACAGATTAAGTTAGAAATAAATTAACACATGTAGACATACAAGAAATTTCTTTTCCATCCCAGATAGAGATTATGTTCTAGGAAAAAAAAGAAACCTAACAGATTTAGCCACTTTTGTCCTTTGGAAAAGTTTGATGGTATGTTTAAGCAGATCAGCAATGTACATCCATTTGGAGTTCCTTTAATTCTTACCTATTGTATCTATCTGAATGAGTAATTTTAACAGCAAACTCTACAGGTTACTTCTGTTACGTGTAAAAACACTATTTACTTTGGTTTTCATAATGTAATGTTTAAATATTAAAAAAATTTAAAGGGCAGTAGTTATTTACAAATATACTTGAATCTAAGTCACAAAGACAAAAATACATAAAATTTCACAAAAAAAGATAAAAATAAACAAAACCCAAAAGAACATTATTAGAAAATAAGACTGACTAAAGAAAAGGTATTTCCAAAGGCTGCAAAGAGCTTCCACTATCACATACATGCAGGGTGTGCCTTTGATGTAATGTCCTATTATAGCTACATTTAAGCTAACAATGCAATATTTTAGGAAAATTAGAATCATACATCTAATATACCAAAGAGTTACCTCCAAATATTTTTAAGGCTCTGATTTCATCCACACTGCAAATGCTTTTATCACTTTTGCTGCCTTAAACATCTAGAAACATCTACTAGCACCTTAAACAAACTAGAAAAATAAGCCCACTTTGCTATCTAAAACTGAGTTGAGACACCAGAAAAAAATTTTGTTACAGAAAATATACACAGACATGGACTAATTTTTTAGGAGTAATTGTGAAAATTAGTGACACTGCATGTCCATATTAGCACAAATTAGAAAACATCATTAACAGTTCAACCAAGTTTAGCCAAAAAGAATTATACCCTTGAATCAGTCAAACTAGTTTTTAAGCTAAATATATCAGTTATATTAGGTGTTACAATCATACTGCATTTTATGTGAAGCCAGGGTTTGGGGGAATTTTTTGGTGTGTCAACATAGATACATAGTTAAGTAAACCTTTTGTACAGTATATAACCAGTTAAAATACACAAGAGCTGCAGACATGAATTGACCTGGCAAGAATTCCATCATCCTACCCTGAATAAGTAAGTCTCCCTTTGCAATAACTCAGAAACAAACACACCTTCCCCCCAGATGCTTGCAAGAACAAGAGAGGTCTTAGTCTTCCCTGAAGATCAATAAATTCAGGTTCTTAGAGCTAATCTTGGATATGAAATAGAAGCACTGTGTGAAAGCATCAAATCAGGCTAGCATTATTAAAAAAGCTAAAGAGATCTATTGTTCCTCAGTAAAAAATAAGAAATGCATTAAGGTTGCTAGAAAATTAATTTAGTCATTCAGGGGGCTGAGCATTAACAACTTCCGAAGTAAATTTAAAGGAGATCATATTCAAATAAATGCTCAGGAAACACAGAGGTTCATATGTTTGCATCTGGTGCATTTATAACAGTACTTTTGCTGCAAAAATTTAACCTAGTATTTACTGGATCTACAAAAAGTATTTTGAGCCCTTTAGCCACCCTTTCTATCACAGCTGTTACTAATGTATCTGCTTTATTATATTTAAAAGTTAATTCAGTACTTCTGCTGGGTTTACTCACATTTTCCCAAGGCATTTGTTTATTCCTAGTTTATTGAGCCAGCTTTCCTCACCAGCACTTTTCCCCTCGGTGCAACGGCAAAATTCCTGAGCGCAAATCCAAACGTTTCCAGTGCCCCCTGCCGGAATCAGGCACGTAACACCCAGGGCTGGCAGCAGGAGGAACACCATGGCGCTCACTAATATCCCACCCATACCCACTTCAGTTTCCAATATGGGTTACAATTGGAACCTGAAGTGGAGATTTACTTCTGGTGCCGTTGAAAAAACAAACAAGCAAACAAAAAAGCACAGAGAAGGAAGGTTTATTATGCTTCCTGTTACTGCTGCAGGTATGTTTCCAGTGAGTGCTGTATGGTATGGCATCACACAGAGCTCTTCACTCGCTTCATCTCACACCTGCCTGAGGAAAGGAACAAGCAATACAGAACCACAGGCTGACAGGATTGGGTTTGTTCAGCCTGGAAAAGAGAAGGCTTCAGGGGGACCTAACTGCAGCCTCCCAGGACCTGAAGGGAGCCTAAAAGATGGAGAGGGACCTTCTACAAGCACATGAAGTGACAAGACAAGGGGGAAGGGCTTCAAACTGAAAAAGAGTAGGTTTAGATTGGGTATCAGGAAGAAATTCTTCACATGAGTGTGGTGAGGCAACAGAACAGGTTGCCCAGAGACGTTGTGGCTGCCCCAGCCATGGAATTGGTCAAACCAGGTTGGATGGAGCTCTGAGGAACCTGGTCTAGTCAAAAGTGTCCCTGCTCCTGGCAGGGAGGTTGGAACTAGAGAAAAGAAGTTGTGTGGACACCTCACAGCAACCTTCCAGCATCTGAAGAGAGCTTACAGGGAAGCTGGAGAGAGTCGCTTCATCAGGAAGTGTAGAGATAGGACAAGGGAGAAGGGATAAAAATTGAAAGGGGAAACTTAGGTTAGACATTAGGAAGAAATTCTTCACTGTGAGGGTGGTGAGACACTGGGACAGGTTGTCCAGGGAGTTTCTGGATGTCCCAACCATGGCAGTGTTCAAAGTCAGGCTGGTTAAGGCCTTGAGCAACCTGGTCTAGTGGGAGGTATCCCATGTACGGGGGGGTTGGGACTTCATGATGTTTAAGGTCCCTTCCAACCTTTAAAATTCTATTATTACTGACTACCTTTGACCATCTTCAGGCTGATTCATTTTGCAGATTTATGTATTAACATTGAATGTCTTGGCATTAAAATAATTAAACATTGTAATAAATAATTAAACAGTATAATAAATAAAATAAAATTATATAATAAAAATTAAAAATTAATAGTAACCTTACCATTTGAGGTACTCCAAAAACAACAACATTTCTATAATGGGAAAAAGAAACCTAAAATAAAATTTGAGAACAAATCTTACTGAAACTGGCATTTATAGTTAGAGAAATTCTCACCATTCTTTTTTCCTAATCCCTGTAGCTGCACTTCTTTCAACAGGGATTTAGACCAAAAATATGTAATGAAATCCCTTACCAACTTTTCATCACAGAAATTTCCACATAAAGAAAACTTTATACTGCTGAACAGCAAAAAACTTCTACTGTCTGGCCAAGAATATGGAATAGCAATTCTAGAAGCACAGAAAGCATTAATTTAGAAAATACCTACATGACTTTACTAATAACTAAAGGGTTATTTTCACAACTCCTGTATATGACAAAATCATGTATGCTTTAAGTTTGCCCCTTCTTTTGTTAAATGTTATCTAGCTATAAAAACTTTCTAGGCATTCTAATGACTGAGGTCTTCCACTCAGTGCCATGAAGTTCTCCTATGCTCCTCTCTGAATACAAACACCCCCATAGCCAAAAAAACCTTCCCACATAATTCATCAGGCCCAGGCTTGCTCAAGGAGCCTTTACTGATAAAGGAAAGAAATAAAGCACAAAAGCAGCAGAACAGCATACTGAGCTCAAAGAAGCCAGATTCCCAGCACAAGTACTTTGCTCCAAGCCCAATATTAACACCTTGCAGTCAGACAGCATTTCAGCTCTTTCAGGAAAGTATTTCCAAACTTACAAAATCTCGCAATCATCCCAGATCCATTCTTACATAATTCATTACCCACCTTCCATAAGTCTGAAATATAGAATTTGGTGTTCTGATGTACCCCATCTCTCCACGCACGATATCTGGAGTACCAGACTAGCCAGGGATTCAATTCATAACCAACCGCCTGGAATCCCTTTTTTGCAGCTGCTATCACCTACAAGGAAGAAAATAAATCTTCACTTAGAAACATAAAAGTCTATTCACCTAAAGAGGAGCACACAGTTTTATTTAAAATATAAATCAAAGGAGAGCACTTTTCTAAGTCACCCTGGTTTTAATGCCAAAGAGATTACCTATATAGTGAACAAAAACTCAAAACTACATTTTACTATTATTACTAGTCCAACTGAAATATAGTCAGGCAAACAAAATGAAAACAAACATTCACGGGGCAAAGCTGTGACTTGCAGTACATCTATGATTTACATGAAAGTTTAATTTAACACATTCATGACACTGTCTTGGAATTAAAGAGTACCAACATTGATCATGGAGAGAACAGTGAAACTCACAGGCAAAAATGCTCAAAATTAGACCCCTTATTTGAAAAGCAGTGAGGGATAGGTACCTGAGCAGCCCCTGAATCACAGCCAAAATGACACACCAATAAAAACAGTGTGAAAGTAATCTGTTGATCTACATAAAAAAATCAAAAAATGCACTGATTTCTAGAACAAAGGTTGAAGATCTAATTTAAAAGGTTACTGCCAACTTCTAATCAGGAATTGCCTGATGAACTATCAATTACAAAACAAGCAAGGTGAAACCAGGAAGTACACATTTCTTTACAGAACTTCTCAAACAGCTTTACCTGGACTGTGTATTTCACACTGTTAAAATAATGCATCTTCCATCACACACAGAGCACTTGCAAATTCACCAAAAGAATCTGACATTTTTACCACACTTGGAAATGTGGTAAATATCTTCATATTTATCCACCGATCACACCTGAGTAAGTGCTAAATAATTAGAAGCATCTGAACAGACTTTTTTCAGGACAGATGCATCAAGGAAGAACCAAGCGTTCAATTTTAGGCACCTGGCTTTCCAAATAGTCTTCAGTCTCCATTTAAGCACCTATATAATATATCAGAATTAATGACACAGGACTATTGAAATTAAGTACCTCTGATGAGAGTCAGAGCCAGAATGAAGAACAGAGAGGGCATCAGAAACTGCAGTTATCTCATGCCTAAGTTTTTTGGTCTTTTTCCTACCCAAGCAATCTTCACAGATTTGGGGTTCCAAATTAATTTTTTTTACATGAACAAATAGTTGACTCATGCACATAAAACATGGACAAAGTAGCATTCAAGAACTTGTGTGTTTCCATCAAAAACCCTGTTGCTAAATCTGACTTGAAGCAGACAGTTACGAAAAAGCACACAAAACATCACAGCAACAAAAGAAAAACCAAACCATTCTCTACTATACCATCACCACATTTACAAACTGGGGCTCAAGCAATATCCTGGAAACACAGTATCGACTTTTCTTTCATGATTCTCACCATTTCTCTTGGTGTTTATTCCAGCCTCACGTGGATTAGGAAGTGGTAAGTGCACATTTGCACAAAGGTGTGAAGACTACAGTTCTAACCACACCAGGATTTTTATTTTTATAATCCATTGCTCATTGCTCGTTTCTTTTTGCACTTCTATCACCTTCATACATTAAGCATCTCACAGCCTCACTTGCTGCAGCTACACACCTTTGTGGAATCACAGCTCTTTGTCAATCAGTACCAAGACTCTGATTGCATCTTTTCAAGCGAATGCACTCTGATTCCCTCCAGTCACCACAATGACATTTTGTCCACTACCTTGGTCAAGCTACAGGTAAGACTGCAGCAAAAACTATTTATTACTCATCAAAACTGAATGTGAACCTTTCCCTGCTTCGATCCTTTTCCTAAGACACAGACACAACCACTGGATGCCAAAGACAAGACATTTTTAAGTGTGAGAAAACGCAGCCCCAGCACTTTGGCACTTTTTTAAGAGGTGATCCATAACTTACAATGCGGCCATCCCCGCTACCAATGTCAACTAGGGAGCCACTTCTGTTTTCCAACATTTTCAGCACATTCTGGATCTGAGCAGCGGTTGCAGGAACGAAGGGCAGGCACACCTTCCTCAGGGCCGGGGTCACGAAGGGAGTGGCCACAGCATAGAGGGCCACCAAGGTCCCTCCCACACCGGCCGTGACCAGCAGCCCCCAGCTGCTCCTCCGGGAGCCGTCCTTGCCCTCCTCCTGCGGGACCTCCTTCGCCAAAGCCTGGGACATCGCGCCTGGGGACGGACAGAGAGTGTTTTCGCTCACTTGAGACCGATCAGTACCTTGTAGCAAAGAGCTACGACGTAAGAGAGGAAAAAAACCACCGTATACCACTTCAGCCGATCCCAGAGAAATGCTACAGCCGCTGAAAAGCTGAGGCACGCGGGGCAGGAATGCGGTTTCCATTTAAACCCCTGGCCCTCCACAGGCGGCAGCGCGCCCCAAACAGCTCAAGGGCGGCGCAGTCGGGGACCTCCCCGCCACGGACCGCCCGGGACCCCGCGATGAGGACACGCCCCGGAGCTCCTGCTCCTCCTTTGTGGAGGCACTTTTCCCTGGGGCACAGCAGCACCCCCCCATCGCCCACCCGAACTCGCAACGACAACCCACAGCTACGCTTGGCCCGCAACGTTTATAGGGAAGGGCAGTACCACTTCCCTATGAAGGGGTGGGGGACCGAAACCTTTCCAAAGGCGCTCCGGAGAGAAGCGCCGCGCACACTTTTTCCACCGTGAGTCTGTCTTCCCTCCTCCGCCCTCACGTCACCCGGCGCAGCCCGCTGCCGCCTCGCCGGCCGCCTGCACTCCGCCCCGTTCGGTGCATCCANTCGGCCATGGGGACTCTGGCGTTCGACGAGTATGGGCGGCCCTTCCTCATCCTCAAGGACCAGGAGCGCAAGACGCGCCTCATGGGGCTGGAGGCGCTCAAGGTGAGCGAGCGGGGCGGCCGCCGGGGCCGCCCGCGGGCCCGCGCTGGCTGGGCCGCGCCGCTCCGTGCCGTGCGGTTCTGTCCCATGCTGCCGCGAGGGGCGGGAGGATGGAGGCCCTGGGGCGAGGC